>JABXWE010002722.1:0-40109 GCA_014611495.1 Limonius californicus | reverse complement strand
ATTTTTGAATAAATAATTGAAGCTTCTTTATTTAATTATTGGCAGCTATGCTGTTACAATTTTCATATTGTCAGATTCTAAAGCTTAATATAGACGGGACAATCCCTAGGCTACTGCAATTGACTTTTTAAAAAATCACTTTGTACATAATTTACACCTAATTTCTCCGTACCTACTTACTGTCAATAAATTTTCCGTTTTTCCGTTCACTTGATTCCGGACTTCCGTAAGATGTCCTTCCAGGTTGCTTGCGGCGAATTATTCTAACCTCCAGCCACAGAATAAATACCTCCGTAGGTATTTATTCTGTGCTCCAGCTGTTTCGGAGGTTATTTTTGATTTTGGCAACGTCAAAAATTTTGACAGACCAAACCACAACAAAATGCAGGAAAATAAAAATAAATCGTTTTTCTTTGTTGTATAAATACACCAGATATAGAAATTTGACGCTTTATTGTGTTCCAAAATAGCTATAAAGTGGGAATTTCTCTAAGTTTATTCAGGTATTGTTACAAACGCACAACAATAACAATTTAACAATGACTACTCTTCCTGTGGAAATAATCGAAAAAATTTTGTATTTCTGTGATGGAAAGACATTGAAAAAGGCTAAATTGGTTGATGACACTTGGAGCGACATCGTAGACTTTCTGACACAGGTGAGTCGAAATAGATTGCATTATTCCAAGTACAAACATTTATTTACAACAGAAAACGAATATTTGGAAATGGTGTTGTTTCGAAGACATACCTCAGAATGAACTTGTGAACTATGTTGAAAAATACGAAAATTACGAAGATGAAGACAAGTGGATCAACATTTACAACACATGGTTTGCGTGGCAGAACATTAAAGAAAACGTACTCTTTGAGGCCATTCTTTGTCCCGTTGAAGTTCCTAGAATTACTTATGTAGCTGTATCAGGTATGGCATTGAATTTTTATGCCTTGCCACCCCTTAATTTGGTTATTTTAGGTAGTTACATTGCTGTGGGATCTGAAGATGGCAGAATAAAAATTTTTGAAGAAAGTTGGGGGCTTCTGCATACAGCCCGGTATCAAGCTGTAAAAATTACAGAAATTACCTTTATGAGTGGTAAGAGTAAGTGTGATTTACTAACATTATTTAAAGAAATTGAACCCTTACGTGAATTACTTACCATTTTATTTAAATAGTTTAAATATATTAGATTGTCATTAAAATATAGTGTCTCTGAAATTGAGTAGTCTAACACAGAAAACTCATAAACAGGAGAGATACAACTTTGGTTAAATGGGAGGAAAGATACCTGTACAGCTTACTTGCTGTGAAAAAGTGAAATTGGTAGATATTTCAGATGTGCATGTAACTTTTTTTAAATCTTAATATAATTTCAAAAGGAATTTATAGGGAAGTATTCTTAAGATTTTTCAGTTAATTGGTTTTTCCTTATTTTAATAATATACTAGGTGTCGGCTAAAGTTTAAATGTAAGATAAATAGGACAGTAGTAGACAAAATATGAGAATAGGTTGGAAGGTATGAATTTGCAGTGGTTCATACTGTCAAATACCTGGGAAAGCAAATGAACTCTATGAACCAAAGAAGGCACTGTATATGATAATGAATACAAACAGGAACTAAATTATAAGATACCACTCGATGATAGCAAAAAACCAAAATGAGAATATACAAAGGGATTATATGACCAGGACTTATATATATGATAAAAACAATAAAAATCAGGAAAAAAGACGAAGAACAACTAAGAATTTTTCGAAGGAAAAGAACTAGAACAATGCTAGAACCCAAGAAAGTTAATGGAAATGAATTCAAGCAAAAATTGAATCAAGCGTTATTAAAAGAAAAATAAAGAAGTAACATTGAGAGGGCAATGAAGGTGCACTATAGATTGTTTCATACTTCCCATTCAGTACGGAGAAGACACAAATATAATATTGACATATTTAGTTGTAAATATTGTTTCAGGTGAAAATTTATCTTTTTCACGCAAAGGTTTAAAGCGTTAAACCTGCAAAGATAAATTTGCCTAAGGCAGGCTGCCAGGTAGCATTTAACATTGAAGATAATTTTTATTAGTGTTCCTCAAGCATTTTAAAATATATTTATAATTATTAGGGTTAGAATTTATTATAAATCCATTAAAAATTTTAAGAACTTCTGAATACGTACTACATTTCAGTAAATTCAATCTGATGTACTATGCTTGAGAGCTTAGGGATAGTGGCAACACTGCCATGAATTCTCCGATTAGAAAAGTATAGCTCTATTTTCTCCACACTGCATGGCAAGTGTAAAACCAGCTATATATGCATATTAGATGGTTATGACATCTCATGTGTGCAAACCAAAACAGAATAATTAGAAAAATAAATGTTTAGAGACCTTCAGATAGTAGACCCAGAGCAAAACTAAAGAAATGTTAGAAAGAAGAAGTGATAGAAGACGCAATAAAAATGATAGTTACTACAAGGTGCAAGATAGAAAGTAGTTAAGGGGAATAATTCAGAAAGCCGAATTACAAAAAATCCTGAAGAAACTTCTCCTTCTTCTCTAATCCTTATGTCTTTTCAGGCATTGGATGTGGGTTCCTTGTCCTGCATCCATTTCCTCCATTCTTTCCTGTCTCTTGCTAGGGTTCTCATTTCCTCTACCGTCTTTCCTCTTTCCATTCCTATTTCTCGGATTTAGCCCATCCATTTTCTTCTTGGTCTTCCCCTTAGTTGTTTGCTTGGTTTTCCAGCTTCCATTATTTTTCTTGTAATTCTGTCTGGTTCCATTCTCACTATATGCGCATATCAGTTTAATTGTTTGGTTTTTATTTTTTCCACTATTGAGACTTGTTTTGTTATTTCTCTAATATTAAAGTTTCTTATCCTATTCCATTTAGCATTTATTTTACTTTCGTCTTTTTCCTTAGTGTTCAGCTTTCACATGCGTATGTTATTGCTGGTATTGTTATCATATTACGGATTTTCCTTTTTCACCTCCATGCCTACGTCTTTATGTCCTAGTATTGTTCTGTTTATATATATATATATATATATATACAGGGTGAATAAAAAGTAAAGAACATTGATGCTACAGCCTTAAATAATTTACGAAAAAAAGTTTCTAACAAAAGTTTCCCATCAAGTTATTTGCCACAATTTGGCGTTTTTCATGTTTTTTCGATTGTCATATGTTTGAGCTATAACGCCATCGACATTTGTTTTTAAATGGCAACCTGTACTTTTTATGGCATGACCAGTTAGTGCTTTTTATTCTTTATACAGCCATGTAAAAATATCATACATTTGCATAATAAACATTTCAAGAACAATCACGATAAACATTTATTTTTGTCGCCGGCAACATTTTTCACACTTATTGCAAGATAAACAAAAGACAATAGTAGGCAATTGTTGAAAAATGTTTAAAATTGAACAAATGCAAATCTGTAATGTCAATTTGGTGACGGTTAGCATTAATAAGTGATTAAAATTTAGTCTGTGTCCTGTGTTAAATACGAATTTCTAATCATGGTACGTTTAACAGAAACTGAACGTATAATGAATAACTTGATAGGAAACTTTTCTTAGAAACTTTTTTTCGTAAAATTATTATTTAAAGCTGTAGCGTCGACGTTGCTTACTTTTTATTCACCCTGTGTATAAAACAGCACTGCAGGCCTAAAGGCCTATGGCTAAAATTCTTTTCAACCACTCGTTTCTATTATAAGCAAGTATTTGCCAATTTTTAATCCCATAATTACACAGATCTTCTTCCGCCATCTCCCACCAAGTTTTCTTTGGCCCTGCCTCTTCTGTTTGAGTCACCCAGCTACAATCTGTACATTCATTCATTCATTCATTGGTGCTTGTTCACTCCATGCGGAGCGTAGGGCCTCAATAAACTTGTTTATTCAGGTTTATATAGCTGCTTAATTTTTCGATTGGGTCGCTGGCCCAATGCAGTTTGTTTCTTCTTTTCGTTTTGCTATTTTTTTTCAAGCTTCTTCACTGCGTGCGTTGCATAGTTCTTCGACAAACCTTCTCCATTCTTTCCTGTTCTGTGCTAGTCTTTTTATTTCACTCCATGACTTTCCTGCGTTTTGTATGTCTCTGTATGTTATTGTCCTTCTCCATGTTTCTTGTGGTTTTCCTCTTTTTCTCTTTCCTGTTGGTTTCAAATCTAGGGCTGCTTTGGCAATATCTCCTTCCTCTTTCCTTACCATATGTCCTATCAACCTTCATTTTCTTCTTAATATTGTAATGTCCACTCTTTCTTGGTCTGTTCTGTTCCAAAGCTCTTCGTTCGTGATTGTGTCTGGCCATCTTTATTCCTATTATTTTTATTAGGCATTTGTTTATGAAGATCTGCGCCCTTTTTAACGTTTCTTTTGTTTCCTTCCATGATTCTGCTCCGTAAAGGAGCACTGTTTTTACATTAGAATTGAATAGTCTTAGTTTCGTTTTTAGTGTTAATTCTCTCGAGTTCCACATTTTATTTAATGACAGAGATGCTTGTTGTGCTTTTTTTACACATCTTTTTCTACTGCTCCTTGGTTGTCGATTATGCTGCCCAGATATGTAAATTTGTTTACTTCTTGAATAACTTCCCCGTTTATTTGCAGTCCTACTTTGTTGGCGTCACTGTTTAGTTCTTCACTTTTTATGCGCATATCTTTCAAAGTTTGTGTTATTAAGCAGATGTCGTCTGCAAATTCTAGATCTTGTAGTTTTTCGAACATTCTCCATTGTATTCCGTTTGTTTCTTCATCGGGTTTATTCATCACCCAGTCAACCACTATCAGGAATATTGTTGGTGAAAGGACACAGACCTATCGTACTCCTGTTTTTTTTTTTCTCTATTTTGTTTGACAGTTCACCTTCATTTATTACTTGTACGGTGTAGTTGTGGTAGAATTATTTTATTATGTTGATCACTTTTTCTGGTATTCCGTATGGATCCAATATTTGCCATATTAATTCGTGGTGTATGCTGTCGAATGCTTGAGTGAAGTCTATGAAATTTAGGCATACTGGGGTTTGGCATTCTAGGGATTGTTCAATTATGTTTCTTAAAATAATGATCTGCTCTAGTGTTGACCTTCTTGGGCGGAAACCCGCTTAATTTTTCTGTTGTTTTATCTAGCTCTTCTCTCATTCTTTCTAAAATTACTCTTGTAAATACTTTGGTACTTTAATAGTGTTACGCCCCTCCAGTTTCTGCGTCTCATTATGTCTCCTTTTTTTTTTTGGTATTTTTACCACATATCCTTCCCTCCATCCCTCTGGAATTTTCTCAGTTTCCCATATTTTGTTTGTTAGGAGTTCCAGTATATTTGCTGTCAGGCTTATATCAGCTTTCAGTAGGTCTGCTGGAATGCTGTCGTTTCCTGCTGCTTTACCGTTTTTCATTTTCTTCAGTGCATTTATTAGCTCGTCCTGTGATATTTTTCCCATGTTCATATTCAGTTTTTCTGTCATGTTGTTTCTATTTATTGTGATTCTGTTTTCAGGAGGAGGTCTTGTAAGTTTCCCCGAAATTCACTGCCCATGCATTCATTTGTGCTGTGTTCCCTTTTATGACTTTGCCTTGATCATCTTTCATTTATGCAATTTTTGTATTTCGTATCCCAGACAGTTTTTTCGTTATATCGTATAGTTTCCCTAGGTCATTTCTTTCTGCTGCTTGTTCTCCCTCTCTTATTAGGTTCTCAGTGTAATTTCTTTTGTCTCTCCTTGCACTTCTCTTAATTTCTTTGTCTATCATTTAGTATTAATTTTTTATCTCTGTTGTATCTTCACCCCTGCTTTCTTTTTGTAAGATTTTGTTTTTTAGTTCCTTGCGTTGTTGCTGCTGTTTTCTGCCAGGTGTTGTTTGTTATCCATTCTTTTCTTCTTTGGCTTGGTGTGTTTAAGGTCGTCTTTGCTGCGAGATTATATATTTCTTTTAGATTTGACCACGCGTCTTCTATTTCGTCTTTTTTGTCACTTTCTTCATATTTTTGTGTTAATTCAGGTATAATTTCGTTCTTTATCGCTTCGTCTTTCAGTCCTAGTATATTGTATCTTCTTCTATTGCTTATTTCCTTTTTTGTAGCTGCTATTTTTATCTTTATGTTTGCTCTTACTAGGCGGTGGTCTGATTATACGTCTTGCAGTGACTGCCTCCACGTTTTGGAAATTGCAATGTGACCACACCTTTTTCATGTTGGGCTATCATTCCTTAATTTCCACGACATATAATGATTTCGCCTGACGTTAGTCTGAATTTTTCTTCTCCCTTCCATCTTGTTTCACTTACAGCTAATATATCTATGTTCTATTTTTGCATTTCCTTCACTAATTGATGATACTAGGTTCCAATAGCGTTCTCATGTTCTAGCAGCCAATTTTCATTATATTTCGTGTATCTAGTGTTCCTCTCTTTGCCATATTTCTGTTTTTCCTCTTTGTTAATGTTTCTATATCCGTTTTGTTTTCGTTTTCCTTTTCCGTTGCTTGTGTTGTCGTCGTTATTTGAATCTCTTGGGGTTGGCTCACTAGTTTTTTTTGGACCAGAGCCTTGTTTGGAAACAAGCCTGTTTTCTTCTTCATTCCATTCATAAAGTTGTCCGTTATTTGTTAGCTTATTATACCCTATTTTTGTTTTACTGCCAGTGTTTCTTTCTTCCTTCGCGAATTCCTTAATCTTTTTTTGGATTAACATTCCTTTACTTGTTAAATAATTTATAATGTATATATTTTTTCCTTTAAGCTTGTTTTTATTGCTCATTATTTCTTTCTTTTGTTCCCATGTTAACACTTTTTTGCAACCGTAATATTCTTTTCTTGGTCTCTTCCTATTTTGAAGGCTTCAGTTATAGTTGCATTTACACGCAGTTCTTTCTTGCTATAGAGGCATATTAGATGGTTAGGACATCCCATTTGTGCAGACCAAAATTGAATAATTAGAAAAATACATTCAGATAGTAGACCCAGAGCAAAACCAAAGAAAAGTTAGAAAGAAGAAGTGATAGAAGACGTAATAAAAATGAAAGTTACTACAAGGTGCAAGATAGAAAGTAGTTAAGGCGAATAATTCAGAAAGCCAAATTACACAAAAACCTATGAAGAAACTTCTTCTCCTTCTTCTCCAATCCTTATGCCTTTTCAGGCATTGGATGTGGGTTCCTTGTCCTGCATCAATTTCCTCCATTTTTTCCTGTCTCTTGCTAGGGTTCTCATTTCCTCTACCGTCTTTCCTCTTTGCATTCCTATTTCTCAGATTTAGCCCATTCATTTTCTTCTTGGTCTTCCCCTTAGTCGTTTGCTTGGTTTTCCAGCTTCCATTATTTTTCTTGTAATTCTGTCTGGTTCCGTTCTCAATATATGCGCATACCAGTTTAATTGTTTCGTTTTTATTTTTTCCACTATTGGTACTTGTTTTGTTATTTCTCTAAAATTGTCATTTCTTATCCGGTCCCATTTAGATTTCCCTGCGATTTTCCTGAGATTTCAATAGCATTTATTTTACTTTCGTCTTTTTTTCCTTAGTGTTCAGTTTTCACATGCGTATGTTATTGTCGGTATTGTTATCATATTACGGATTTTCCTTTTTCACCTCCATGCCTACGTCTTTATATGATACTCTTGTTTTGTTTATGGAGTAATATATTCTTTTTGATCTATTTACTCTGTTTGATATTTTGTACTATTGTACTATTAAGTATTCATGCGGTTGTATTTTTCCTTAATTTGTCTAATCATTTTACCCATAATAATGATAAATAGTAAGGGGCTTAGGCTGTATCCTCGTTTTATTCCATGAATCATTTTAAATTCTTCTGATCTATGTCCTGCGATTTGCATTTTTGCTCTAACCGTTTCATATGTGCTTTTTACTGTGTTCATTAAAGTGTTTCTATTTCTCTGGGGGTTTTCCATATTTCCCTTCTGTCTACCACATCGAGGGCTGCTTTTAGATCGATGAATGTTAAATATAGTTCCTCTTCTTCTATTTTTCTTTCTATTACATTTATTATCGTTATCGTTTGGTCTAAATGCTTTCTGTTCTTAGCCTAGTTTCGATTCAACTTATTCTCTTAATCTTTTTTTCTAAGATTTTTGTATATAACTTGTAGCTGTTTTGGACTATGCAGATTGGTCTGTAATTTTCACACTGTTTGTATTCTTTTCTTGTATGTTGGCATTAATAAGTTATTTTCTCAATCCCTCGGGTTTTTTGTTTTTCAAATGCTTCTTTACAGACAGCCCATATCGAATGTATTCCTTTTTTTCCGGAGCCATTTAATTATCGCCGGTGCTACGCCGTCTTCTCCACTTGCTTTTTCAAATTTTGATTTTTTGGAATGCATCTTCGACTTCTTCTCTCGTAATTTTTAGTTGCTATTCTGTTTGTTCTTCTCTTATTATTTTATCATCTGGCACTGTCATGCGATACTTATTTGTGTAGCATTCTTTCCAAGCTTCTAGTATTTCTTTTGTGTCTGTTGGTGTTTGAGCCTGATTATTTTTATTGCTTTTATTTCTTTCCTTTCATCTCCTCTTAATCTTTTTATTCTCGTCTCGCTTTCCTTATTTCTTTTTTGCTGTTTAGTCTTGCTTGATAATTTGCTATTGCTAGTCTGTGTTTCTATTTCTGCTTCTCTTTTTGTTTCAATTTTTTGAATTAAACGGGTTTTTCGATTGGGGCTAGTCGATGTTGGCAGCCTGTGGCGGCCATGTTGTTTTGGTGGCGTCTGTCTAATCTGGTGTTTATTATTCAGTCACTGATGCCAAATCACCATGGCAAGTTACACGATTGAGCAGCACGTCCAAATGATAAAACTTTATTATCAAAATGAGTGTTCGTCGGTGCAAACGTTGCGCGCGTTGCGCCCATTTTACGGCTTCAAAGTCGACTCTCCAACGTTTGGTGGCCAAATTCGAGACAACCGGTTCGGTAAACAATCAGCCAACACCCGTACGTCAAAGGAACGCCAGATCGGCCGAAAACATTGACGCGGTCCGTGAAAGTGTACAGGAGAACCCGAGGCAATCAATTCCTCGCCGTGCACAAGAACTCGGCCTTTCGCAGACTTCAACTTGGCGAATTTTGCGTCGGGCCTACACCCGTACAAGATCCAACTGAACCAAGAGCTCAAAGTTAATGACCATAGACAACGCCGTTTGTTCGCTGACTGGGCTTCATAGCGTTTGGAAGAGGACCCGAAAAATCATCTTTAGCGACGAGGCGCATTTTTGGATGAATGGCTATGTTAACAAGCAAAATTGCCGTATGTGGGACGACGCCAACCCACACAAGGTTCACCAGGTGGCAATGCATCCACAAAAAGTTACTGTGTGGTGCGGATTTTGGGCCGGGCGCGTCATTGGTCCGTACTTTTTTGAAAATGACGTTGTTGAGGCCATCACCATCAACGGCGAGCGCTACAGAACGATGCTAACCGATTTCTTTTGGCCCAAATTGAACGATATGGAGGTAGACGACATGTGGTTCCAGCAGGACGGGGCTACGTGCCACACAGCAGACGCCAAGATGGACATTCTGGTTGAACGATTTGAGGGTATTGTTACCTCTCGCAGAGGTGACGTGAATTGGCCACCAAGATTGTGCGGTTTGACCCCGCTAGACTTTTTCTTGTGGGGTTTCCTGAAGTCGCAGGTCTATGCCAATAAGCCGCAATCGACCGATGCCCTTAAAGCCAACATAACCAATGCCATCGCTCAAATTCAGCCGGATCTATGCGGCAGAGTCATTGAAAATTGGACCACTCGGATCCGTGCCACCGTGAGAAGCCGCGGCGGACATTTGAACGATGTTATATTCCATACATAATGGCATACATGGGCCTTCCAAATAAAAAAAGAATTTCGTTAATACCTCACACACAGCTTGTTTTATTCCATTTCAACATCGACCCGCCCTTATTGGAAAACCCTTTATAATAATTGACTTAAATAGTGTACGATAGTACGAAAATTAACATTTATACAAATATTCACTTTTCAGACGGTTCAAGGAACGGTTTAATAAATAAAATATATATATATATATATATATATATATATATATATAATTAATAATTAGTATATAAATATTATAAGTGTGGATTTCTCTTAGAAAAAAATCCCCCTCAGTATGAAAAATTCTTTAGTTGAATTTTTTATTATATAGATTACTGTTTCAACATCATTTTCCTAAATAATTCGAGTATATCCAGTTTACGTTTATCACCACAAAAGTGTAAAGATATTATACCGGGTGCCTACTCTCAAAGTCGAACATAGACAATTAACATTGTGCATTCGATTTATAGGTATTTTGCCATTATTTATATACTACATCAATAAACATTAAAGTAATTAATAGTTTAAATAGGTTTTATTATAAACTCTATGAAAAAATAATAATAAAGAAAGATAAATTATAATAAATATTCAAATAACTCCCCGTTTTTATATAAGCAATACCCCAATACGTTATAGAAAGCATTTCTTACATTGGCCAACTGCCTCTCAGTAATAAACGCGCACTCAGCAACTATTGCTTCTCTCAAAGAATTAACATCTGGGTGGCGTCTTTTGTAAATTTTGCTTTTAAGGTGGCCCCACAAGAAAAGGTCGCAAGCTGTTACATCAGGGCATCTAGCTGGCCAATTTATAGCACCACCTCTACCAAGCCAACGCTTTGGAAATGAATCATTTAAAAAATTTCTAACATCTAAGCCAAAATGCGCGGGACAGCCGTCTTGTTGGAACCAGATGTCCTGAATTTTTCTTGCAACTTCTTCCAATGCAGGTCCTACCTTAGTTACTAATAAGTCTAAATACGTTGCTGGATTTAAATTTCCCTCAATTTCAAATGGACCAATAATATTGTTATTAAAAATCCCAGCCCATATATTAATTTTTTGAGGATACTGAGTTCTGGTAGAAATATTAATTCTAGGGTTTGCCTGAGACCAATATCGCGTGTTTTGAACATTTGGTTCATTATTCAGTGTAAAAGTACATTTGTCTGTGAAGCAAATTGATGACAAAAAGCGACGATCATTGTTAGCACGCTCTTGCATTTCATTACAGAATGCACTCCTACTTTCTTCGTCAACAGCAAAAATCTCTTGATGACACTGTGCCTTATAGGGATGATATTTGTACTTTTTGAGTATCCGATATCCGCGATTTACATAAACCTACGTCAAGAGAAATTTTCCTTAAACTGCAGGTCGGGTTCATATTTACCATCGGCAATCAAGTTCTTCTGTGCAGTCAACTATTTGTCGATTTCCTGCGATATAATTATTATTTTTCAATATTTTGTTTTAACAATAAAAAATATTACTCACCACCCCTAGCTTCTGATTCTACAGAAATATTTCTACATCTTTCAACTTTTAGTACATATTTGTGAATAGTACCTATAGAAGGTATAGATCTGGCATTAAACTTAACGGCAAACAAATCTCTAACTCTCCGCAAACTAACGCCACTGTAAAAGGTTTTTACCATAAAAATTCGTTCTGCATTGGAGTAATTATTCATTTTTCCGTAAATAATTTCAACAGTATTTTACAGAAAATCGCTGACTAATTCAAAATTATTTAACAAATGCTGTATAACATGAAAATCATGGTAACTCATATTTAAATATCGCCAAGTTTTACATTAATATTTTAAAATAAAAATCACACCTTTAAACTTATTATTAGTATATTTGATGCGCAATAATTTTATCTTTCTATGGATACCATTACCTTTCCTGTAAGTGTAGAGCAGGAATCAGCAAAAATGTTCAATACAATGTTAAATTCATGTGTATGTTCGCGGTATATTTGATGTCAATGCTTGCTTATGTTCTAATAAGTGTTTAGCATAGGTAGATTTTTCTGAGTGTCTGTATTTGTATGAGCGTATGTGTTTCTTGTATCTGGTATTAAAATTTCTAATTGTTTGACCTATGTATATATTACATTGTGAACAGTTTAATGAGTAAATAACTAATTTTACCAAGTCGTTAATTCTATCTTTAGCGTTGAATAAGGTGTTGAAAGTGTTTTTGTTTTGTTTTATAAACAACGTTAAATGTACCTTGTTTTGATTATAATTTTTGCAATTTTCTCCAATATATCTATCGCTGTATTGCTTAGTTTTTATTATTTGTATTAGTCCAAGAAATCACTTGTACATTGGGAATTGGGATTGTTTGGATCTAATATATCAATTTTGTTGAATTTAATATTTAACCTTCCTAACTAAAACGCCATATTTTTGCCCCATCCTGTATAAGTAATAGTGACCAATTAGTATCTGTCGCTGAAATTAGTTACCGATGAATTGTTGAACACAGTCGATTTGTTTCGTTCAACGAATACATAAATAGGTTTCGAGTTGGGAAATTACAGAAATACTTCTGGTGTTTTAACGGTTCTGGTTTCGTAGTGGATAATTATGTGTGGCACTCATGAAATTTTAATTGGCACGTTAATTTAAATTGCGATGGAATAGTAAAATTGCAAAATTACGTTTGCGTCGCTTTTACGTGCAAAATAAAATAATAGGTAAAATCCTAAATAAACTTAATGTGAGTTTATAAAATAGAGTTTTCCTTTAATTTAATTTTTTAAATTGTATGCATCGCGGCAGGTCTAGACATCATTCCATCTAAAATGAAAGGTTGAAGGTTCCTGCAGAGTAAATTAAATTTTATATTGTGTTGGACACTCCATTAATTAAAAGAAAATTACAGTCCTGATTTATGAGAGTATGGGATATTTTCGTTTTTCGTGTTGCGAGTTTCTGGCAATTTTCGTGCTGCCAAACGATATCGTATAAATAACCTTTTCTAGTGTTTCCTTTCCTAACTTTAATTAACGTATTACAATTAAACTTAGTGAGCTTTTGTGTCGAAAATTCAGTTATCTTTGTACTTTAATTACAGTTTCTGAGCCTACGAGGCAGTGGTGAATAAATTTAAATACAATTATTCATTAAATTTTAATGTAAACAACTTGTTTTAAATATTTGTAATTTTTCAATTTAAGAATTGTTGCACCTATTATAGATACATAAGAACAAGAGAATAAGAATTCAGAGACATTTAATGCAATTACAAATCTGAAAAAGTTATAATAAATTAAATTACTGGTATCTTGTCTCGTTGCAAGATTTTATTGGTAGACATGAAATCATAACCAAATAATATAAGTTAACCATACGACCGAATCCTCTTTTCCCAATAAATGTTCTATTTTGTGGGAATTGTGTAAAATAATTATGCTGGACATGTTTTAGAACATAATGAAATTTCAATGCAGAATTGTTTGAACGCGAATATGAAAAATTTACATTAAATATAAAATTCCAAATTATTGTATACGCAAAATAGTTAATAATGGAATACTGTTTCTATGGCTTGGGTTAGAGTTACCTAAAGTTATAGTGCAGAATTTTTGTTTCGTGTCAATTGTGTTTAAGTTCAACAGTCCAGGCTTTCAATACTCTCCTAACAGTAGTTCTTGGATCTAACGTGAATGAATCATGAAATTCAAGAAAAATTTACAATGGAATTCTTCATTTTCCATCAAATCCAAATAAAAATACATTACTGTACGAATCGAAACACTTACATTACTAGGAGACCACGGTGGAGTAGAGACCGCGGCTTCGGAGTTATTCTACCAAAGTCGCTCAGGCTCGAATCTTGTTGCCTTAGTTGTAGTTGGGGCATGGGGTTTTTCAAGGGTGGGGCATGTTAGACCCGTGTATAGCACGGAATGTGCTGAGCTGGGATCAGCAGGGTGGAATGGGAATTCTTAGAAAAACATACATTACTCGAATTTGCAAATTGTTGTTTTAGAGAATCAACCATAACAGTGTATTGCAGAAGCTAATTTCTTTATTAAACTAATTAACTATAAAATCGTTATACATCAGTTTAGAGGGAAAAGTGAGGAAATTCAGAAAATATTTATCGAATTATAATGTGCAGAGGGGTAAAGCAGGGTGTCACGCCTTTAATCTGTACTACATAAAAAATTAGCTGAATTACAAAAAAAACTTCGCAACTACGCCACTGCTTAGGTAGAAAATTACCAAGTTGACAAAAGTTAGAATCCCGGAAACCCAATCGAAGAAGGAGTAGGTTCCAACAATTAATTTATAGGTGCCACCGACTTATAATTTACTAACTTCGTCCGAGATGGTAAATGGGAAGTCGGACCCCAAGGTAGATAATTACCTAGTTTTATATCTCCTATCTGTGGTTTAGGTAGACTTAGTTCTAGATATTTCGTCGTAAAATAAAATAAAAGGCAAGTTGCAACTAAAACTCGTTTTACTTAATAAAAAAAAAACAACCCACAACTCTAATATTTCTATACACGAAAAATAAATTAAAATAAATTAGCAGTCCCAATTTTACGTTGCTGGAACTGAATATAACTAACTTAAATTGGGCGACACTCAAACAATTTTTCGGACCTTTATTGCGCTACTCGAATAAGATACCAGTAATTTTTAGCGCAATCCGTAACATAGGAGGCTTCCGCCTTACAATTCATGCGTGATCAGAACGATCTAGGACAAAAATGTTCAAACTGCGACCTCTTTAACACGCAATATCAACCCTCTATCGGAGTACCCTGTATATATGATTCACGTAAAATTGTTTCCCCTAATAAATGGAATATTACAATAGTATTTACACATATCCCCAATTAAAACCCCAATGACACAATTCAGTGACCCCCAAATCAATTATTAAATTAACTCTTAAATAACGATAATGAACGTAACATGATCGTAAACAACAAGGCAAGGTTATACAATTTTTAAAATGTACTATTTAAATGCACTTCCCTTATTCAAGATGTGGCGGCAATCAGCGCGACCGAGCACCAGACTCCTTATCTATAGCCCCAGGCGTCCACTCGGCTCAGGAAAAACCTTCCCAAGGTTACTCGACGATGACAGCGTATCAATATGAACAATACGTATGAATGTAGAGTTTTTCTACTGCGTCGCCTTAATTTCGGGACGTGGTGGAAATTAAGACAAGACAAAAATTTTCTGGTCATAACCAACTCACCAGTTGATGGACTCTGGCATAACACCAAACAAAATCTTCTTTACCGGACTAAATTCTATATTGGAAATAAATTCCTGGAGATTTGCTTCCCTTGAACTATGGGAAGAGCTCCTGTGTGTAGTGACTCTCAAAGCGGAAAATGAATTCCCAATCGATTTAAAAAAATAGCTCACTATTCACTAATATACTTCCGGTAAGATCGACTATACTCAACCCACTGACCTAATTACGGAAAACTGTCTTTTAGAATCTCCTTCCCCCCAACTTTTGAAACTCCACTACGCACCGCGTTGACTTGGCAGAAATGTAACTTCGAAATATTAAAAAGTCCTATAAGCAGGAGAATCACTAAACTAAACTACACTACACTACTACTACAGACGTAGCGTTTATGAAAAACTTTCATGTATTTGTGCCACAGTGTGGAAACGCATGTTTTCTTCGTTAACATTGACTTAGGATATAGTGGAGTCATTTTTAACCTTACACTCTGCTCTTACACTTACGCTACCCATTTTAGATGCACTCTCATTTTTAATAAATTCGACCATAATTAGTTTTCGCCAGTAAATCCCGAATTCAGGCTCATAATGTTGTTTTAGACAGACTTTATGCTAATCATAATTCCACAGTATTAAGTTATTGTATTGTAAGTGTGGAAGTACACACTCCAGGCGGAACCGCTGCGAAACTCGTTGCACACTTCCTGTCCCGCTGGCCATACTTCTCTTGAACTTACTATTATTTATTAATTTAAACTGCTTACGTAAGTACCTTAAATACTTTTTAAAGCATAATTTATTAAATGCTTATTTGGATAGACTTGGTATTTCGGAATTTTAAGCCTTCGTGGTGTACATTGTGTGCTGGAAAAATTAAGCGCCACAAAATTCTTATTTATTGGCTGTCCTGCTTTTTTCTTATTTCTAATTTATTTTCAAACTGAGTCAATTGACGATGTAAATTCCTTACGCGCAAAGTTTTATGCATTCATTTGCTGTATTAAAATTTTACTACACTATAAATTTTCGTTAAGCCTGGTCTAGGCTGATATAACTGGGGGAGGGTATTCTTCTAAGCTCGCATATTAGGGTCTACAATTTGTAAACTCTAAACGAAAATAGCTTTAGTGTCTCTTGCACGTAAAATAACAAAAAGAAGGGGTACTGGTAGTTACCAGCTTGAAAAATTACTTCGAAACAGAATTGGAAGAGGTAAATGCACCGGTGTACAATCATTCCTCCACTGTTGCCTATTCAGCGGTAAATATGTTATAAAACGACTTACTTGTTCCAGATGATTAGCAATTCCCGGTACAATCTGCAAAACGATTCTAATGGGAATTTTCAAAACCGAAAGCTATTTCGTTTATCCTTTTAAGCTTGTATTTCGCGTTTTAAGGCGCAGCTTAAATTTAAGGTCATTTTATTGCTTACAGCGTTCCCTAAAATATGTTTTTAACTTTCCGAGATAACTATGCCGGAGAAGTTTGGAGCTGTTTAAACTGAAATATGTTATGGTTATGAGAATTTACTAAAGCGTAAAAAGGAACAACGTTAAAGGAAAGTCGACCTTTCTCAGTTTCAGCGTCCTCATTACTGGAAACGTTTTCGGCCGAACAACATGAAAAAGTTAATTTCATAAAATTGTTGCCTGGTTTTAGTTCTCGAGTTCTACGAGATACACGTACTTTTAGACATGTGGCAGTCATATTCATATTTCCTATTGAATGTCGAATATCGTCATATTACCCTGAAAGGAATACGAAGCACGCCTTCTCCCTAGTTATTTCACGGCAAGATAGAAGGGACAAAATTTCATTGCTTCGCTTTGATACTTTGATATGTTCCATCACAGTTCACAATCCACTGGAAGATATGATTATGTTCCTATTCCTGCAAATGTATTCATAACCGAATTAGTGAACGATGGGGAGAGTGGTGTGACGTGATTTCAATATAGATGTTTAATGAATTTTGCAACGATTTGGTGATAATAGTAGTGCTTCGGTAAGTATTAATTTGAAATCACATTCCATTACGTTTATGCATAATGGGTGGTCATACCTATTTCAAATAACGAAATTCGGAACCCACGATAATTATGTAAATGCAAACGATGGAATTGGCAACCTTTTCGGGAGATCAGGCTACTTTAGCAACCAATAAGTGGAGGACGGACGTCAGCTGCACCTCTAAGAAAAGAGTTGTTTTTATAAGCTTAGCTACGAAACCAACGACGCTATCTTAACCCTGGCGTGGTGGCAGTCAGTAACCTTCCGGCGAGTACCTGCGAGCTATTGGGGTCGTATGTTCGGGTATACCACGTCACAGATTCACAGTTATACAATCAGTTTTGTTATTAGTCAAACTGATATAAGAAGCCAATCGAAATCTGACTGTCCAAGCAAACCCCTGCAAAATTTTCAGTGTATCTCATGTTAGTAAACTGCTTCCTAGTTAGTCATATGTTTTATGATATGTTACTCAATTTCATATTATTTTGTTTAAATAAGTCGATATTAAAATAAAGAAAGATAAAAAGTAAAATTTGTTGAATACGTCAGGGTGGTATAACAATTCTTTGGCCACCCGACATAAGGGTTAAGGTTCCATCAATAATAATAATAGCACGAATAAAAACAAAGTGGTGAAATCACTGCAATGGGACGATAAGGTTGATTTTTACGAAAATACGCGGGCCGCACGAAAATTTATGTGATACTAAGAAACGCATGGAGCAGTAAACTACTTTAGTGTTTTTCGCAATTGCATTTATAGGCAAATTTTAATATGAATATTTATTTTTGAAATTAAAGTAAATGAAATGAAATGAAAGTAAGCAAAAGCATTTTCGTATCCATCAATACTTATCTTTGCATATTTACAACATTTTTCTATTTATATTCTTACGTTCTATCAGATCACATATAGGGACTTGGATTAAGAAATTCGTTTTGAAAATGAAAAAAATCACTTCTATTTTTAGTTTTAAAAAGAAACTTCTTAGGGGAATTTTTAAACATAATTTTGTAAAAGCCATCCCAAACCATTTATAGTGTTCGACAAACGTGCAGAGACGAGCAAAAATATGCTTACAGTGGAAGAGCGTAGTGTGACCGACGAAAAAGAAGCAAAGTGGCTAATGAGTTCGGCAAACCAATATTAATTTTTAATTGCTTCTTGTCTTATGACCTTGAATGGCATGTTAATTATTAAAAACATAAAATTTTGTTGAAATTACAAATAATAATATATTTACTTTATTAACAAATATGAGCCTGTTTATTGGTACATTCAGAATATTGCATTAGCATTTTCTTTTTTTTTATAAATGATGTATTTATGGCGGTTTATAGAGGTCGACATCAAATATTTCTGTATAACATCTGTGAATCGAGTATTTTGTAAATTAAATCTATAAAATATGTAATATATTTTTCTTGTAACATAATAATGTAAAACTAGTGAAACAGTTGCGACGATATATTTAAAATCAAAATTATTTTTGCGTGCTATATTAACAATATGCTAAAATTAAAAAGTAATAATAATAATAATGGGTGAGGCTCTTCACACCATGAAAGAATTTGGCCTGCAAGACGGAAAGTCAGAACTCCCATGTCCTTGCTGTCACACCCTGTTGTCAAGTGCCAAATTTATGACACTTGGTGATGTGGTGGGCATTACACATTAGCCAACCGCATTCAACCCCTTGTTCATGCGAATGCAGGTACCCAATTATTTAAAGCGACTGAGTAGGCCGTCTGCCAGGCGTTGGGTCAGCGATTTGAACTCTCACTTTTTCGGATCGGAGTCCAGTGCTGTAACCCCTAGACCACCTGGCTCTCAAAATTAATAAATAGCTAAGCTAAATTGTTTGACCCATTCCCATGGTAATATCGTCATTTGCTGTTGTTAACCATACACGCAGAAGAATTAGCGGAAGGGTAGACAATTAATAAATGTGAAAAGGGTGAGAGATAATACAGTGTAGAATAAGTGTCATAACAAGTGTTATTGTATATATTTTTGTAAAAGTTTATGTTAATTTTAACGGGCATTAAATTTGAAACGGTCTAAAATCGTAACACCCTTAATTGTGCAACGAGAAAGTTTGGTATTCTTTGATTTGAATGAAGACTAAATTAGATGTAGCAAAACAAGAAACGTTACCAACGGCTTTCGTTTTTGCTTCCAAGTTTTTAGTCTGAAGTTTACTGCTGCGTTAAAAGCTTGTGATAGTTTTACACATATAAAAATCGAAATTTTGAAAAATTCTTAGAAAGATATTATAGGTGGTATCCAACAACAATAAGAAACCCAACATTAAGATATTTAACAACCAGAATTCGTAACAGTTTGCGAGAAACAACTTCTGTAAATTTCAAAAACATCGAACGCCCTCCAGTAAATATTTTATTTATCAACAAACCTGTACAGGAAATAATTTTAATGCGTGAATTGTAATTCAATAATTAAAAGTTGATGTTAATTGTATTACCAGTTTTGTGGGTAAGCAGTCGATAAATTGGAATTTCTAAAATCAGTCATAATTTTAAAGCCATTAAAAGAGCAAAAAACTTTGTAACGGTTTCTGATAACTAATTTTTGATAATTGTAGAAACACTATAAATCTAACATTTTCGTGAACAGCTGCTGAACACTGGCCTCTTCTTTATCTCGTGCTTCTTCCCAGTGCTAAAATGCAAATGATCAATACTTTAACGTCGAACGCAAACGACAGAAATTTCAGAATGGGTTTTTCTCATTAAGAGCTTCATCTAGATTTGGGAATTGTATGTCTTGGGTTCCAGCACATGATTACTATGTGTTGCCTAAAATTTAGGTCAATTGCATTAGTATTCTTTGAGTACATATCTTGGATATGGAGGTTTTCAAAAAATCCATAAAAATCTCAATTTTGAAACTAAATACATTTGAAATATAGTATATATATATATATATATATAAACTACCCTTCCATTTAAATTAAGACAACCTCTCACATTGCAGCTAAAAAAATTAAATATTGCAAGTCCGCATTCGATTATTTTCAAAACTAATTATTCCTTGAATATTTGTCATAGGATTATTATCCGTCTTTTGAAAGGCACCAGAGAAGTTTGTATGTTTCAAAGCTCTGCATTTTTGCAGTTTTGCTTCCTAAATTTTGATTTATACCATATAACATATGCTATCAATTACCATAAAATGTATATCAATTGCGTTACCGCCACGGAGTATACGCTTATATTTGCTGACTTAACGTAATCGAGTAAAAATAGCATTACACATTACTATTATTGCGATAAAATTATCTTCTAATCATGTTTTAATATATCTAACAATCATATAATAGTACGATATTGACCAATTTGGTTTTCTAGACCATATTATTAAAAGACCCATTTGTGATTGTTGCTCTGAAAAGTAAGCAAACACTTTTCCAGAAGTGTTAACGTTTTTGCCTCTCACATTGACACTTAAGTTTGCTTTTATTGGGGTTCATGACATGTTGTGCGCCAAAGGAATAAAAGGGTATACTACTTATTCCACCACAAAATAAACAACACAGTACGAAAGTGAAACTGGAAAACTGTTCCTTCTTTCGTAATGATTTTCTCAGCGCTACTTAGTGTCATATTGCCGAATTTCAGTTTCTTATTCCATGGTATAATTAGAAGAACCGTGTTGGAATTTACAGAAATCTCTAGCGTTAGAACTATAGAAAAGTAAAGATAGCCTGGCATAGTAAGTTAGTCATGGTCCGCGCCACATTTAAATGCGTGGGTCGACTGTCTCAGGATTCAGCATGAAGTATCTTCTGAGCTTTTTGCTTGACCATTATGTACTGACACACATGTGGGCATTAACTCTGCGTTCTATTTGTGTAACAATTCAAAAAGTGGAAGTGTAAACCGCAAGTTTTGAGTGTAATTCGCGCTTTAATGTTATCTCCCTGGTTGTCGCAACTTTACCACCAAATAACATTATGTGAATAACTTTCTCCGGTTAAGTAGATCTATATACCTACTTAGTGCACTTCAAAGGCATTTAATTACTAAGTGATGGCGGCGGAGTTTCTGATGTGGCGTGTCTCGTTTGCAGAACTTTGAACTTTTGTTTTTATTGGAATGCATGCACGTTCTCCCTGGAAATGTTTCAAGTTATACTGGAAATTGCCGACATCCACGTAAAGCTCTAAAATTAATTTTGCCCGTTTAAATGAACAACCTGTTAGTTGGCTTGCAGATAATTAAGTCTGAAAGAATACTTATAACTAATATGTAAGCAATTTTTATATTTTTGTAAAATGCCGGAAGAAAGTAATACTACTAGTTGGAATTGTATCAAATCGTTGTACTGCAGTAAAGAACTGCCTACAACAAGTATAAGAAAATGCAAAAATATGTGGAGTGGAATGATCTGAAACTTAAGAACAACAATCGAAGAGAATATTGTGTATTTTCAATTTTATTTTAAAGTGTTTGATAAGTAGGAGTCTAAATCATAAAACTCTTAGATTCCTTTATTTTCTGCTATTATTAGAATGATATATCCGTTTAATACCCCGCGACGAAATTTTTGTTTTTCTTTAAACCACATTTATAACGAAAACTCAATTAGTTATTTTCAGATTAATTTTAATATATGAATGACAGAAGTTTGAGAGGAAAATTAATTTGAAGATATGCCAGAGGCAGACTCCGCGTCCAAAAATAAATCTCAAATATCTAGCCTGGTGTGATAATTATCTTAGTGAAAGATGGATAAAGAGAAAGAGGAACAGGATGATGAAAATACAACGGAGGACGAAATTACATTCCTTTTGCGTCTAAGGCCATCGCCGACACCGCCAGTTCGACGACGTCGGCATAGTGTCGATTGCAGACCAAACGGAAATCACCAGAGCTGCATTGCCTCCAACGGATGGGATGTTATAATCGAACGGAAAGAAACAAATTCACCTTCGCCTCCACCTTTACCGCCTCGTATACAGCCGTCGGCTCCTCCACAGGAAGTAGTTGAAAATTACCCTTGGAATCCGAAGGCATATACTATGCAATCTCCGTATCATTCTCCAGTTACTCAATTTTTTAACAGGCCGCGTTTAAGCGCCGAGTTCAGCACGAGTTATCCAAACTTGCATTATTCAGAACATAGCATTTACAGAGGATCTCATTTCATTCCCATTCATTCGGATTATAATTTTGTGCCGATTGTACCTTCCGAGCTACCTCCGAAGCCTATGCGTCGTAAAGCTCGATATTTCCGCACAGAAGAAAATCAACAAACTAAAGCGAACTCGGATTTTGTCAGTCAGGATGGCATAAATTCAGGACATAATTTCCAGCATGCTCCATCTGCTCCAGTTAACGAAGAATCAAGTTTTGTGCCTCACGTGCTTCCTCCCAATAGTGTTGTATCCAACAATCACCTTTATATGGCTCCTCCACAAGACTATGTTCCGAATATTCAAAATATACGAAATTCCGGGGCAGATTTAATATCGAGTTACAGTGCTATGCAACCACTAGTTTCACCGAGTTTTCATGACCAGGGAAAGCCACCATCGCTTAAGCCACCGAAACCGCTTCCTAGAACCTCCCTAGTTATCGATGAACAAACTTTCTCGTCTAATGCTGCGAGAGAATCCAAGGAATTGAAAAAAGCTCAGTCGGAATTAATACTTAATGATTTGGTTAGTAAGTAATATTTTAGTATTTAGTTTATAAGTTTGAACGGATCATTTTTCACGATTCTTTCACCTATCAATTTTTAATCCCTTAAATAATGAAAATACCTTCACGCATTGCTTATTAATTATGTATAAAACTGGAAACCTTTGGGAATTAATATCAGAAAATCTAAAAAATGAGAAATAACTGATTTGTTTCTTCCGGTGTTTAGAAATTTTTTTGACGGAAATGCGTGTTGTGCGTCTTAAGGAAATGGGGTTTATCCTCACGGTATTGTCATTCAAAGAAAATTGGAATGATTACAGAAAATTTGAAGAAACCAAGTTCTACAAGCATTGCTCGCTTGCTTCTTGTGAAAGAAATTCAGAAACGGAAATGGAAATTATACATATGTTTAAGTATCGTTTTTTTTTCAGAATTTTTATTAGGGAGTCCTCTAAAGGTCAATTCAAAAAGAATTCTTTTTTCTCGACTAACACATAACACTCCTAGGATTATTGTCTTTTAATACTCGATCGAAACCTGGTTGTCATCGAATAGTATTAAATTTTAAGTCATTTAAAAGTGCTCAGATGGCAACCGATACATCGTGGAAGTTACCAACCACTCGACAATGGTTGTTTCCAGCAATTTCGACGGATTTTTTTTAATTGCTAGGATGCAAAGCTTTTTATTCATTACAGCAGCTTGTCCGTCATGCATTCTAAAATTGATTGACGTCATTAATTGATATGTTTAATGTATCATTAAATGCAAAAGTTGTCACGAGACAGCTGCAATTGAATTTTTTACTCATAATCTTATGCAGATTCAGTAAATAAAAAATTAACGCATTTGGTCAATTCAGCGAAAGTCAAAATGCAAGAAAATTACGTTTAGTGGTCAATTACACGCTTTTATATGCATAAGAAACGTCTAAGGTTTCATTTTTTATATCAATCAAGAAGGAAAATACAGTGAAACTCGTATATAATGAAGATGAAGGTACTGAAGTTCTTTACAAATTGTCAGAATTAAAATGCTTGGTTTTTTTGCGCCGACTTCAACCTTTGAGGCGCCCGCCCTATTCGAAAATATAAGTTCAAGTTCATGATTGCTGTTGTAAACAGACAGACATAACTGACTCAGATGTAAGAGCTACGAGGATGGTTCGATAACTACGTGGCCTAACAAAGGAAACGCAAGTTTTTTTTTCGACAAAAAATATTTTATTTTTCAATATAGTCTCCTGCTCGCTCAACACACTTATTCCAACGATATTCCAAATTAGCAATGTCTTCATTGTAGGTCGATGAATCCAAGTCTTCGAAATAGCTATTTACAGCAGCGATTACCTCGGAATTAGACGAAAATCTCTTACTGCGGAGCCATTTTTTCAGGTTTGGAAACAGATGATAATCGCTGGGAGCCAAATCTGGGGAATAGGGCGAATGGGGCACTAATTCAAATCCCAATTCATGAATTTTGGTCATTGCAATCGCAGACTTGTGGGCAGGTGCGTTATCTTGATGGTAATGCACTTTTTTCTTTACCAAATGAGGCCGTTTCTCTTTGATTTTGTCGCTAAGTTGTTGCAACAACTGGGCATAATACCAAGATAATTCCACGAGAATCCTAAAATACGGTTGCCATAGCCTTTCCTGCTGACAAAACCGTTTTTGCCTTCTTTGGTGGTGGAGAACCTTTGTGTGTCCATTATTTGGACTGTTCTTTGGTTTCGGGAGTATAATGGTGGACCCAGGTTTCATCGACGGTTATGAAGCGGCGCAAGAAATCCTTCGGATTGTGGCGAAAACGTGCCAAAAGGTCGCGAGAAACACTCAAACGATTCAGTTTTTGCCCCGGTGTGAGCAACCGCGGCACCCAACGCGCTGAGTATTTTTCCATTTTCAATTCTTCAGTTAAAATTTTGTGCACACTGTCATTTGAGATACCCACTATGTCTGCTATCTCGCGTACTTTTACTCGACGGTTATCCAATACGATACGGTGGACTTTTTCATATCATCATATGCGGGGCAGTAGCAGTTTTTGGACGTCCACTACGGGGTTCATCATTTGTGCTCACACGACCACGCTTAAATTCGGCAACCTAGTTTTTAACCATTGAAAACGAAAGAGCGGATTCCAATAGTGCTGAATCTAGCTCTGCTTTGATTTCGATTGGTGGTAAGTCTTTCAAATGAAAGTACTTTATCACTGCTTTCAACTCAGTTTTTTCCATTGTTTACAAAATCACACGAGACGTTCACTTTGGCGTACTGTCAAAAACAGACTAATTGACAGATCGCTTTGTACTGTCACATTTAATCTAATAAAGGATATTTCTACAGAATGGTAAAGAAGATTCCTCCGAATTCGCGCCATATCTGTGTTAGGCCACGTAGTTATCGAACAATCCTCGTATGTTGTTCAATTAGTAAACACCAAACCTCGTCCGTCCATTTATTACATCTACATACGTTTATTAGAATTTTTTAGTAGTTTACTAAGCTTTGAAAGCAATAATAAAATACTCGTTCGCTTGGTTTTTATAACCTTTTCGAACATTCACTTTATTACGTTAATATGCAATTTCTACTAAATTGTAACTTTGAGAGCTTATAAAAAATTGATGCAAATCGATTTTTTCTGAACCTTTTGTTCTTCCTCCACTATTTTCCACGTTTTAATAATTAGTATGACTTCTGTAAACATGAGAAGGTCACGGAGAATAATAATTTATCTTTTTTCGTATTTATTTGGCGATAGAAAATGCATTCTAATTAATGGGTTTTATAATAGTTAATAATAATTGAATTCAAAAATAAATTTTTGTTGTCTGGAATTAGCTGTTCATTTTTCGGCGGCCATCCACTGTGAGTGGAGATTTTTCATTCGTTTTATAAATTTGTATTCACGAAAAGTTCAACCAAAGCGCTGAGTAAAAGTTACATTGGTCGTGAGCTCGGTTCCGCGGAAATATTTAATTTAAATGTACAGTAGCGTAGTATGTCTGTGGTGCATGTTAAGAATTCCTAGGTCAGGGTACTGTCAAATTGAAGCATCACGAAAGGGAGACCGGACATGGTATCAAGTACAGTGGTTGCATGTTTTCCCCGGCGCTTGCAACTGTTGCTGTCTTTTTTGGGGGGATTAACCTGTTTTACTGGTGTAATAAAAACTTTAAATTGAAGTAGGTTTGTGGAAACTCATTTCGAGTGGAAAGCACAAACACAAACCGCGGAATACGAGGAAAGTATTTTGTACATTTTTATATCCTACTTGACATTTTAGTTAGCTATTGATTTGCAAATCCATTCGCATCCATTTTCAGTTGAATTATTTTCTAACCGATTTAACTCTTATTACACAAATCCGAAAATCATCAAACTATAAACCCCTTCCAAACAATTTATAATACTTTAATTAAATACTAACTGAACGCGTTGGCTACTCCCTACAACTTATTTAGCAGTTTCTTTAAAATAAAATTAATATACAACTTGCGAGTAGATATATGCTATACATTTTACAAAATTATGTTTTATTTTTGTCTAGTTCACTTTTTTGTAATGTATATTATGCATAGTTCTCGTTGCTGTATGTTAATCGACTTTGTCGATTACTGTATTGTTTACTTCCTCTCATGATTCACTTTTTTTTTTGTAGAACAATTAATATTTATGAACATGTAAGGGTAATGTACCCATCAAAGCTATTTAACAACAATAGACTATGTAAAATTACTTTATACTAATTTTTGGGATATTTCGTTTTACTGTTAAAGTCAATAGCTCTACAATAAGAACCTCACTAATTTATCGGCATTTAATATTTGCTGATATTTGTTATTGTTTTGTATTTTGTATGAGACATGTTCCCAAAATAACTTCATCCAGCAGCCGCAGTTGAACTTTGAAATATCTAGTCTTTTAGTGGTTAATAGGTCTTCTGGGACTACCATTATATTAACATATTTCCTTTAAATTTAAACTTCTTCTTTTACTGTAAGTCGTAAGCCTGTTTTTTGTTCACGTTTGTATGTTCCTTTGATAAATTTTTTTCTGTTGATGTGGAGATCCAACTTTGAGCTCATGGTAGCGGTGGTTGTCCTGGGTCTCTTTTCTCTTGGTCTATAGTCTCATGTTGTCTTTATTAGCCTATTATTATCAGCTCTAGTAACATAGTCGCTCCACTCTCTCCTTCGATATATTACCCATTTTATTATCTCTGTTATCTTACGTTCCGGTCTGATGTTTTTGTTTCTAACTCCGTCTTGTCTTGAATTTCGTTAGGGCTCTGAGAGTGCTGTGTTGTACGTTGTAAGGAGAAGTTGTTTTTCTTTTAATTTTGTTCTGTTCTGGTTTCAGCTCCATAAAGTCCTTACTGGTCCATTAGCTTATATACTTTAACTGTGTAGTCTACATTCGGGTACTTATTCTTCCATGTTAAGTCTCGCAGGTATCCCGATATTCGAGCTCTTTTCATGGCCTGTTGTTTAACCACTTTATGTAAGTGTTTCGATTACTAGAAATGTTTACCCCTAGATATTTATCGTCCATTACTGGTTCTAAGATTTTCGTTTCGTTTTCAAGTTTCCAACGTATTGATTCTGTTGATATAACCATGCATTTATATATCTCCGTAGACACAGCCGTGTTGTATTTATTTGCTGTTGTAACAAATCTGTGCACAAATCTTTGAAAGTCGACCTCTGAATCCGCTAAGAGTTTCGCGTCATTTTCGTAGCACAATATCTATTTATTTCGTGTCTAATCCATACCCTGGCACTTCTTTCCGCTTGTTTATTATTTCGTCTAATCTCATGTTAAACATTACAAGACGCCTTGTTTTATTCTAACTGCACACTTGATTTTGTCAGTATAGTGGCCTCTTGAATTATTGTTGTGGTGTTCTTGTTTAAACTTAATTTAATAATTACGTTAGCTATAGTATAGGATGCGGCACTAATGGTTTATCGTGGGATGCTGCCGCTGTTCAAAACATTCTTTACTCAATTGTCTTGCATGCGACGGTACGGGGCGATGTAGTGAGCACCTGTTCATTGTCAACCATATTGGACCTACCTGCAACAAGCAGTTTGGTACCTAATTTTTAGACAACTGCGGAGGCCGCCCGTCAGATATCCATGAACAGTGTTTGAACTTTGAATCGTCTGCGTTGTAGCTCAGTACCTAACCAATCCGTAGCAAAAGTTTTCACAATTTAATTTTAATTAAGTAGTCATCAGCCCCACTTTAAATTATCTGAGGAATAAAATTCATAATATTAATTATTACTACTTAACCTTTACATTGAAAAACAGTTACAACTGTCTTTGTTTCTATGTATTCTAAATATAAATGTAATTGTAGAGTTTGCTCATTTCCGCATGAAGTTAGTAAACCCTGTTTTAATGAGATCGTAGCTCATTTTGTAGATTTAAATGTAGTTTCTCAAAGTAAAAATGCAAGTTCCAGGTTTTATAATTTTTATTATCTGAAAGCCATTTCGACCCTATACTATTTGCTTGACCCATTAGCCTTTTTTTTTGTGTATGAATGGTTCTATTGGTCCGGGGGTTTATAGTTGGTTTTCTGAGTACAACATGCCCTATTCCACTATGCAACCGAGTCATCCCCTTTTGCTCCAGAATTAATTAAAATTCGGGTTACTAACGGATTCGTATTCGGGTCGACCGGTTGCGTGGTGGATTCTCCAGCCTCTGCGTCACGCAATCGCCTCAGGTTGTAGTTTTAATTTCCTCTGTCGAATTTTTAATATAAAACATCACTAATCACGTGGTCACTGCAAGCAGCCGCCAACTTTATATTACCATAACAATTTTCCTAACAATGCATTCCTAAATTTAACCTTCCAATTTACTTTTCTTTAGGTTTTTTAGGTGCGATAATAAACCAACATTTGTCTCAGTTTTAGTCCAAGTTGTCTCCTTTGTGTGAATATATGTTTTTCCCATATTAATCGTCGGTCCATATGTATTCCTTAGTATTTTATATTATCTGCTTAATACAGTTTTCTGCCGTTTAGTATGACAGGGAGGAAGTATCTCTGTTTAGTGTAAATGAAATATGTACTGATTAAAATGTAGTTAAGGACCACATTATTGATGTTACGTTCATATACATTTCAAACATTATACATTCGGGTTTTTTGATCTGTAATTTGATTTTAAAACAAGAAAGCTGAGAGAATATACAGCAGTCTGTTTCTTCAAAATATTCCAAAACAAAACCTATATCCAGCTTCGATAAGGTTTGAGTTATATATAATAATAAAATATATAAAAGTGTATTTTTCCTAGGAATCTTTGTTACATACCGATAATTCAAGTATCATTGGAGATACGATTTTTATTTTTCAAATATCTGGAAATGAATGAAAACGTTGTATTAACATTTGCATTACATCAAACAATAAAGCACTACAAATTGCGATTACATTTCGTAAATAAGTAATATAAACAAGTCAAGAAACATTAACAATTTCTACATTAACAAATGTCATCCTCAAATAGCATGAGTGTAAATATGTCGTCTAATATTAAACGCACCCCAAAGTATTGCCTACATCTCATTGCATTTGAAATCACCATAAGTCCATTTACTAATTGAAATATGTATGAGGGCAACAAAAAATAAAAGTAATTGGTGACGTGAACTGTACGTTAGCAAATACGTAAATAAGACGTTCTCGTCATAATAATTGCTTTTTTATGCTTTTGAAAGTTTAAATGTTTATTTAATTTATTTATTTATTGCAAAAGCAGGTGTGTTGTAGCTGCATTAGTTTTAGTTGAAATAAAATCAGGATTTCTAAACGATTTATATATGTTTCGAACTTAGTTTACACTAGAAGCGACTGCATTGTTCTGCAAACCAAAGATTTATCGCTTCCGTAAACAAGTCAAATGACATTGTAAAGTTGCATATAAATGATCATAACAGAGACATAAGGAAGCGTCGAATTGTAAATATAACTTCTCAGAGAACGAATAATATAATAGCATTAGCTTTGTAACTTTATATTCACTTTAATGCATTAGGAAAAATAAAAATAAAAACCTATAAATACCTCTGAGAAAACGTTGATCCGTGCTTTTTTCTTGGCGCATTTTTATCTGTATTTTACAGACAAATAAATAAACCCCCATATATTTTTGTCCGAATTGTTGCCAAATTTTGATAAACGTATGTACCAATAAAACTTATAGCGTTTCTTTTGTACAACTTCTCTCTTATGCGGCAACCAAAGTAACACACCAGAAAGTTGGCGATGCTACCATAATTCAATTTCGTGGCGTAATTCTAGTAGTTGATTAAGCCATATTATATAAACACGATGTAAATTAGTTTTAGTTGTATTTAGCTAAGAATATACAGGTTGTTTAAAGAAAGAGGTCGGATAATTTACCCACACATACTGCTCATCAAACTGAACAAAAAAGTCCTTATTAACATATGTTCATAAACCAACTGTTTCAGAGATAGGGGCGATTTTATATTTTAATCAATAAGCAGCAATAGCAGGGTTTTTATTTGCGATGAAAAACAAAATTTAAGTTGGTATTATATGTTTACTGTACACAATTGTGTTCCGTACCATATCCAGTGGGTAGAAGTACTTAATGCTTCTGATTATACTTCAAGAATGATGTTTTAGAGTCAGAAAGTTGCAGAAAACTTTCAAGGTAACCATTAGTCATCCAAAAGTTAACCTGTTGGTTAACTACGTCACAAATTAGTTAACCATAGAGTAACCTGAAGGTCGCTAAAGTGTGTACCATGAAAGATGTCCACAAGCTACCTTGAAAGTCAGCTTTTGGTTAACAAGAAAAAATGTTCGAAAGCTAACCTTGAAAATAATCTTTTGGATACCTTCTCTACATAACCTTGAAAGTCGTCTATTGGGCATCTTCCCAACACATCCAAAAGTTATGCTCTGTGGTTAACCTTTACAGTATTCCAAGAAGGTATCCTTAGGGTATTTTTGAATGATAACCATATTGACGGTAAAAAAGTGAACTGAGGAACATAACTAAAAGTTAACTGCTCATTCTATCGAAAAAACACTCTTTATGTGTAGGTATTTGTAAGACAACCCTAGCTTCTATCCAAAGATTGCTATTACGGTTTGAATTAAGATGATTATTTTATTCCTTACAAAATGAGTAAATAAAATATGCATTATAAACAATTCCTTTTGTTTTTAATTAGACAAATATTTTAAATACAACAAATTATTTACTCACAAAAAGTATCGATTTTAAGCTTAATATCCAAGACAGTGTTTTTTACTGCGACTTCTTAAGTCTTTCTGGGGACTTTCGAACCCATACTTTCGTATGGGAAAAATGTCCAGTTCTGTGGCACCATGTATGACCATTCGCATGCAACTGAAAGCAAATAATATTTTGTTAACAAAAATTATCGCTTGGACATATATCTAGTTTATTCTTCCATCTTCTAGTGTTAAACTGCTTTACGCTTATATTTGTGACAAATAAATATAATTGAAATTATAGAAGAAGTCATATATTAACAAAAGTATAACATACCAATCGGTCATTCGGTTTATATTCAAGCTCTGCAGCTTGAACTTTTGACCAGTAATGACGGTATGTGTCACCAGCATAGACTAGTATCTTCTAGTTGTATTTCCAACGTTGGTACCACCAAGGGCTGATAAGAGCTTAACCTAAAAATACAAAAGAAAGAGTTGGCCATTCTTATCACATTCTGTTCACAATTTCGATATTAGCAGTTGATGACTGGATGAAGGTCATCGGTTCCATAACTTCCAATAACTGGCAATGTATGAGCTTCGTTGAAATTGTGAATACTTTAAATTATTACCAATTAATATGATTTTCAACGATGTAAGACAGGAAACAATTAACAAAAAGTTTAACTAGTAGCCAATCACTAATAGCAAAACATAATCATTACAACTTGTTAAACAGTAAGATTTGTTTACCAAATCAACGGATTGTTGTCAATTCAATTAAATTCAAATATTCAAGTTTGTCATTTTAAATAACACAACTTGTACCATGCCATAGTCCTTTTTTCTGGAGACCATGGTTACTACTTTCGTGCTATGGGCAATTTTATTTGTGTTCACAACATAACCTATAATTACCTCGTTCGTTCATAATTGACTGTTGATGTTTTCCGCATCGCTATTGCATTTGGTTTTATAGCTAACATCTAATTGTTGAGCTAAAGAACCATTTCCGTCGTCAAGTACATACAAATTGTAATCAATACTACCATAACAATTTCCCATCGACCTTCGAGATCGAACTCGTCAGTTTAATTCTATAAGCAATAATGACCTACACAAACGAAACAGCAAGTAAATAAATTCGCAGAGTAAAATCTTTTTAAATGAAAGTATGAATTTCATTTTTATTTTCCAATCGGCCTCGTTTACTTTCATCTGATATTTATCAAGAATTCAATGCGGACGAATTGAAAATTGTTTTTTAAAGAGTGAAAAGTGAGCATAGATATTACATTTTAGGTAGAAGTTATGATTTAGTGGAGAGATGTAACTTGGCTTTTCATGAGCTATTCAAGGACTAGGAAAATTGCTCGAACAGCCACCTGTTCCTTTGCTCATTTGCGAGCGAATTTACTCAAGTTTTGCAATAAATATTTTATAAATTCTACGACCGACAGCTTTTCGAGTATATAAAATAAACACTTTGGAACAGGTATTGGTATTATCATGTAAGCTCAAAATAAATACAGACGAACTTGCCAAATCCCGCAAGAATAATTCGAGTTCAAGAATAATATTTTTATTCAAAGTAAACACACTCTATTATAAATTTTCATTGCGTATTTTATATATGTTATACATATGTAGTTGTGTGTGTGTGGTGGTAGCTCAGTTGGTAGAGCGCTCGCTTTCTGAGTAAAACGTCGATTCTGGCTTGGGTTCGAAACCTAAGCATTACTATGCAAATTTATAAAAATTTTGTCTGCAACCCACCACACACAATTTCCCAATCCGGCCGGCAACCGGGGGATCTTAATGCTAAAAACCTTCCCTGGAATTTCTGTCATTCGGATTTGACGTTAAACTGTAGGTCTCCCGTGTTTCTACCTTAGCGCTGAGGAGAAACTTTAACTAAATTTAATATGGGCCTACTTGACTAGGTTTTTTGAACATTTTTTAAGGGTTCAAATTACGCGTTTAGCTACAGAATATTGTTGGATGCTGCCACAAAATTTAATTTTGTTAATAGTTTCTTTTTAAATAAAAAATTACACTTTCACTTTCACTGTCTTGAAATCATTTGTTATAATAAGAGTGTCCTTCTAAAACAACGACATAGTTGTAATTTATACGCGAGCTTTTCAAGAAAAACCATTAAAAAGTAAAAGCTGCCGCTGTCCAAGAAACTCGAAATCATAATAGATAACCAAACTTCTGGGTTTCATTTTAAAGCTCTTGTTATATTCTGCTTACGATCTGTTGGTTTTATTTCCATTCGAGTGCGTGGCAGAGATCCTTAGCAATGATAACTGCTACAAGTCGGTGTACAACTTCGCAATCAATATTGAAATAAGAGATTTTGCATTGTCTGGAAGCCATTATAGTCCGAAAATATTTCTACTTTCTTATGCATAGGTATCGGGAAAATGTTAATTTCGTGAACATCATCAATTTTAATGGACGTAAGTCGACTCAAAAAAATGAATATAAACTTTAAGTTATAAAATTCTGGAATATATAAAAAATTAAATGTTTTTATTTGAAAATAGTATATCTTGCAAACGACTGTTTTACTAAATTTTACTAAATTTTATGGCATAGTAGAAGGCTGAAAGGCCTGTACAAGTATTTTTTTAATTTAAGAAACTCTTTTAATAATGTATTTATGGATTATTAGAGAATTTTAGTGTCCCGTTGCTTAAAAACGAATTAATTTTAAGGAATTATATATAAGATGTACTTATGACGAATTTAAAGAATTCTTGAAGACCATCCATAAACGGCAACGGAATTTAAGAAAGGTTTTTGGTAGTATTTTTTAGCAATAGCAAAACGAAGATGCAAGCACAAACTGTAGTAACAATCTTTAAAATATCTCGTGACGTTAGACCGCAGTTGGGTACAATTTATTTGTACTAGCGGGTGCGTCTACTACCGAAGCTTTTTTGTCTGAAAGTTACATATGTTACTGAAACAGGTATTTAATAGAATTTTACGAAAATCGTTTCATATTTTCATAACGTGCTAGTATTGTGGTATTTTTGAAAAAGTCTGTAATGGGTGCACTGCAGTGTAACCAACCCTTGGTTTTCGAAAAAAGTTTGGCTGATTGTTTTTAAAATACTTCGAGGAATACTCAATTATGAGGAGTGTTCAAATTTAAACAGGAATGTAAAAACAATTTCCATAATTAAATTAATTAAATGTTGTAGGCGACTTTTGCTAACATATCCAAGGCAGTTGTTTCGCTATGATATTCTCTTAACAGTTACAGGTATGATATCGGAAAATTCTGTTGACTGTAGCATGGAACAACGGACAGTTAATAATCAGTTTTCTTACTAATGACGGCGTAAATTCGACTGAAATTATTATAAGATGCGAGCACAATATGGCGATCAATGTTTTTCAAAAGTTAGGTGTTTGAGTGGTGGAAATCGGTTAGAGACTGGAAGACTCGGGTAAAAAATGAGCCTCGTGTACCACAAGCTGCAAGTTAATCGTGAAAATGAAGAAAAACTATTCAGTAAGACCGGCGAGTAGCGGTGCATCAAATTTCTAAAAATTTACAAATTAGTTTCGGAAGTAGGGTGGAAGACATCATAAAAAATAAGCTAAAGTGTCGTAAAGGCGGGTACACACTAGGCGAACGAAAGCGAACAAACGGTCGTATACAATAAGCGGACGAAGGCGAACGAACGGAACTGCACGTCGCTTGTGTTCGGTTAGAAACTCGCCTTACTGTCCGCACTAAACGAATGACAACGCCTAAAGCTGGGATTACACTGAGCGAACGAACAGGTTCGACGAATTCAAGCCGAACGTTTAGTGGTTCGTATTCGTTGTTTGCTCATGCGTTTGTATTCAACAAACATTGGCGTTCTCAAATGTTCCGTTACCGAGGAATAGTTTTCTCCAAAATGGCAGAAAACGATGTAATTATTGCAAGTGCCGCTTCTATAGTGTTCAGTGAAACTGGAGGAAAAAAGAGAAACAATCGGACGAAAAAGACGTTGGGGGATGATCGTACTTTTCGTGACTAAATTCGTGCAACTAGGGAATTTAGACAAAACCATTCAAACTGAACGCGAACGAAAACGAGGATTCTTTTGAGTATCACACGGCATGGAACGTTAGCGAAAGCGAACGAAGGCGAACATTCGCTTTCGTTAGACGGTTTACACACAGAAAATCGTCTTTTACTGAGATTCGTTTGCGTAATCCCAGCTTTATGTGTACGTGCCTTAATGTGCTTACCGGGTGGATCCGCACTTATTGACCAAATAACAGAAGTTGAATAGTTTGTAAATCGTTTCTTCTTCTACTACAGCGATATGAGAGAGGAGATGAATCTTTTGACTCAAATACTTGTGATAATTTATATGATCTGGTCTATATTCTAAATGAATTGTATGAAACATATGCCTGTCGGTATTACTTCCGATTGCATTATACAAACTACTGAAATATATTTGGTTTGCATTAATTTCAAACAAGCAGGAAAAATGCATTTACTGATATTTTATATTAAGTACTCTATATTGGTACTATTTTTAGTAAGGATATTATACGGTCCTGAAAAATAATGCAGTAAACTTTGATACACATGCTCTTTAACTACAACCGCGATTTTGCATAGGCAATAAATGCACAGTAATATAATTTAGCTGGTTGCGCTAAATACGTACGCGAATAATATTATGCGAAGCTCGCAAGCACTGCAGTTACATAATTTACTCAAATACAGGGGGTTTGGGAACACCTAAAATGTTGTGCAATCTAGTCTAAATGAGTTTACAGAATTAATGCAAATCTGTTCTGTATTTAACATCTCATGTTTGCGCTTAGCTTTAATTTCTCGAACACGTATTTTGTAAATCGCTTCGCCTGCATCCGACACCCATTTGTAAATTCTAGTGTACTTAAAGTGGATGAAAAAAACGACCTCACAAGTCAGCATTTTAAATGTCGACCTGCGTCTCCATCACCATATTACAGGGTTTTATTGGTTAAACAGCTGGCTGACAACCACAACTTGAATTAGATTTATCCTGAAAATTCGCTGCCGCCTATAAAAGGCAATCTTGACGGACGTATATGAAAAATCAGTAGAATTCCAAACAGTTTAAGTGAGAATCCTCAGATCCTGTTTGTTACATTTAGGGTGGGTGTTTCAAAAGCAAATAATGTTAACGTTGCAATTTCATTTAAAAATAATCAAGACAAATGAGTCTGTAGTTGCCTAGATGCAAGACCATATTATGAGGATCCTCTCGGAATTATTAGTGCAAGGAACTGTTTCGTCTGTCATATTAATACCTGTACAATACCAAGTCATTCTGTCAGATAGTTGGTTGTATACAGTTGCGTAAATAATAATATCTGTGTGTCTAGTTTAAAATGAAAAATGAAATATCATGGTCTAATTAATTAAACATGTTGTTAAAGAAGCTTCGACCAACCTACTGACCGTAGCGAAGATTCATACCCATATGATAAATAGGACTCTGCTCGTTTATTTCCGACAATGCTTGGAATACTCAATTTAAATACGGACGTGAAAGTCTAGAAGACAACCCTCGCAGTAGACAGTCAAACAGTTCAATAACACTGGAAATCATTGAAACAATCCGTGATATAGTTTTGGGGAATCGTCGCGTCGTTTAAAGGTTTTTGGAATTCCTAAGGCTATTTCCTAGCAACTGCTCTAAAACGAATTCGAACGCATACTTCTCAAAAGTGTATACATAGATCATTTAAGAAAACTATAACTATAACTATAACTATAACTTAATTTGTAACAACGGATGAAGTTTGAGTCTACCACTATACACCTGAAGTAAAACAACAATTAGTGGAAACATGGTATTCTCCACCACCAAAGAAGGCAATGTGCTCGAAATGTAATAGCATACATATATTGTGAAGGATGCCAAAGAAATACCGTAGAGAGATTCCAAACGGCTTTGCAGTAAGGAAATAGTCCTAAGCTAACATTTTGAACCAATTAGACAAAAATATTCGTGAAATAGACTACTCAAAAATGAATAGGGATATTGTAATGTAAAGCAGATATGTTTGCATTTGACGGCTAATGGTCGTATATTATTGATAATTAGAGCAAACGGCAATGTTTGATGGTAATCAACAAAAAAACAATCGAATCCACTTGTAATTGTTTAACAGTATTAGTGTCAAGTCGAGTTTTTGTGTTTGATTGAATAATCTTTCCTGTCTTCTTAATATCTTTTTTGTTCATTGTTTTTTTATTCTTGTGTTGCGTGTGTGTTCTTAATAATAAGAAACAATGCAGAGAAACCATTTAACAATAGAACAATGAAATTTAGCCGTTGCTATGCACCAAAGAGGAGATCGCCAGGTCGACATTGCTGATATGTTAGGAACCACGCGGAGCGTAATTTCAGGTGCCCTTTCGCGCCTTAGAGAAACAGGTACGACTGCAAGAAGGTGTGGAAGTCGATCTTTTCGTATCACATCATCTCTCCAGAATTCCACAGAAAATCGAGTCTTCGACCAAACTGTGAGAAATCGATTGTTTGAGGTAGGACTTACCTCATACCGCCCCCTGAGATGTCCTGCAAGAACCGTGTCTTAACAAAGACACCGGGTAGAATGATCAAGACGTAGAGTTCAAGATGCGACACCGTGGAATTATATACTGGTTTCGGACGAATTCAGATATTGTCTCAGCAATGATAGCCGGCGTCAAAGAGTATATCGTAGTGCCGGATATCGTACCTTACCTCAGTAGACCCAACTAGTCGTTGTCTTTGGTGGTGATAGTCTTATGGTATGGGCTGGAATTTCTTTAGGGCGGTGTACTGACCTCCATATCTTTAATGGTACACTCATGGGCCAATGTTATGCCCAAGATACTATTATGGACCATGTTCTGAAACATCACAACGCTGTTGCACTGGAATATTTGGTTTTTCTTGACAACGCAAGGCCGCATCGTGATCGGGTTGTTTTCGAGATGCTTCGAGATGAGGAAATAAACTCTTCCTTCGCGCTTTCCAGACCTTAACCCAATCGAGCATGCATGGGACCTGTTGCAGGGGCAGCTGCATCATCATAACCCAAGGCCTACTACTGTGCAACATCTGAGGGATGCATTGCAGGTACTGTGGCATCAAATTCCACAAGAACATATTGATAATTGCATTAAGAGTACGCAAGCAAGGTACAGAGTAGCTATTACTGTCAGAGAAGGTGTCACACGGTATTAGGATTTAATAAATTTAAGTTAAATGACAGGAGATAATCACGATTTTCATTATAATATTGTTAAATTTCTTTTTTAAACGTACCTTTGTTGTAAGTTTCATGTTCATTGCTAAAAAGACGTTACATTTTGTTGTTTTGGTAGTGTTTTATTATAAATACAATTGGTTTTATCTTTAAGTGTCTTACACTGCAATAATATCCCTATTCATTTTTGAGTAGTTTAGACCAGATTTTTGCCAAGGAAGAACTCATTTTTCATTATGATAATGTACGTGCCCATACAAGTGTCTTTTCTACCGCAAAACTCAATTGAAGTAGAATTTTCTGCCACTGCCACCCAGTTTTGGTTCCATAGAACATTCTACGGCTGAAGAAAATCTTTAGTGGAACGAGAGTTTCGTCTACTGAAGGCATTTATTGTTCGTGATCGTATAATGGTTTTAGAGCATCTATGATTCAAGTGCATTGCCGCTAAGGAAAATTATATAGAAAAATAAAACCAATATTTTTTTATTTCATTTCGAAAGTATTTTAAATGGCGTTTGTATACAGGGTGTCCCTAAGATATATATTATATATAAGTATTTTTCAACTTTAAAATAAATACCTTTAAAAAATTATTATAATCTGCAATTTTAAAAATTATATTATCCTTTATTTGGGAATAATTGCTCTATTTATAGTACTTTCTGCTATGTTGATCTTTACAATGACCTCTACTTGTATTTCCATTTATAGTTTGTGAGTTAAGTAAGTGAGTTAAGATCCTTATTTGGCCACTAAGCACTCGCCGATCTTCTGAGGCCAGAGCGCGGAGAGAGATATAGTATATAACCTTTTACCAATTTTCCCAGTTATAAATTTGGTAGTGTGCGAACATAACAAATAATTTCAATGTGTTTAGTATTTGACAACTTAAAATCGATTAATATGTGTGTTTCGCGAGTTAATCTGAGAGATGCACAAAGTACGTATTATAGATAAAGATCACGTGTTAATAAACACAAACGCAATATAGCGTGAATCGTTAAGGACACACCAACTATATAATAGTGTATTTGGCAATATAATTGAACAACCGAGAATACCATTCTGCGCGCGAGAGACCTATCTTACATCGCAATACGTGTCGTGTAGTTGTGTATTTGACCTAAAACCGATTATTGTCGCTTATCCGCGATAACAAATCTACATAAGACAGACAACGAATAAGCAGCACATAGTAAAGGACTATGACGATTCAGGTTTCCAGCCGTGGAATTAAAGTAAAAATATAAATTTAATTATTATTTTGCAATAGACTAAAACCTGCATTAACTTTGTTCATATAATTTTTATAGTACATAGACAATAGAGTGGTGTTGTGCATACGTTTTATTGTCATAATAATACGATTACTAAGTTTACCCTTATTTTTTAATTGCTTAACCATTACAATCTGATTAATTGCACAGATAAAGGAAATTAATGTTCACATCCAGAGTCGTTTCTTTCCAACTAATATTACGCTGAAGTTACCCTAATGCTTTTCCACCCCGTGTACCACAACTATTGGTAAAACTGTCAGGAATTTTTAACTCTTTTAACAAATGCGATGTTGAAAGTGAGTTTCTAGGAAGATGAAAATGACAGAAAGCGTTTACTTACCAAACGGCGTATTTGGATGTCACCGAATAAGATTAATTGGATTTTCACTATGTAATTTAATATTTATTTGGGCTCATTTTACGTAAGATATGTATAGTTTAACCTAAGAGGTATTATATTAACAAACTTTTTTTCTAATTTCCCTTTCATCGCCCAGAGGCTTCTCTAAAAGAAAAGTGCATAGTTTGATTACTTTGAGCAAGTA
>JABXWE010002721.1:0-25561 GCA_014611495.1 Limonius californicus | reverse complement strand
TATAGATGTTGACAAAACGAATATCATTTAAATATGTTGGGTGGGTGTTACTAAATCTCTATATCGCTGACGAATTAGCATTAAGTTGTAAAGATTCAAAAAAATTACCGTTCTAAATGGCATAAACATCTATGAAACATTTACTATACATCGAACATCTTGATTGTATTTAAATTACTACTATTGTTTTATTGTATTACTATTACAGGCAATAACATAAAAATGGAGAATATAGTATAGGTGTTGACAAAAGGAATATCATTAAGATATCGTGGTGGGTGTTAGTAATTCATTATATCTCTGAAGAACATCTAAAATATAGCATATTCGGTGTATATTTTCACCATATTTTCTTGAATAAAGGATTATTCCAATTTTACGAAGACTTGTTGCTGAAAAGCATAGAGATACATGTTCTTGAAGGATGCCAGAAATTTAGAATGGTTTTCTCTGTACAACACAACTTTCAGAGCCAAAAGCAGTTATACAAGAACAGAAAAATAGAGATGAAGATAAAGGTTTACTGATTTTTGACTTTATTTTCGAAGGTGTTTTATTTGCATTTATCACTTCCGGAAGTATTTTTATTGTGGTATTTTTCCCATATACATCTACGATGGGCGAAGGCTTAGTGGCTTGAAAGCCCATTGCCTAGATATCACCCATTTGCCTAAAATTACCATCAAAATCTTACGGACTCTGCCCCGGTCTGCTAATCAATGGCAAGCTTTGAACTGCCCAATCCTCCACTTTTAAACTCAGACTTGCTCTGCAGATCGGTTAGTAATTGGTCTGCTCATGATAACTGGTGCCTTAATAGCGTCGGGTGATAACCTAGAGCTAAACAGCCGAACCAGCTGGTTCGTGCTTTCAAGGTAGCGAAACTGTCACCGTTGAGAGCGCAGGTTGCGTTGATATACGCAGTCCAACTCAGTCCATTGGAAATAACTCATTACAACGTTTTGAAGTCAGTCCACCCAGGAATTAGATAACCCACATGGGAGCGGTTTACTCCCTGACTAACATCAAGGGTTAGAATACCCCAATTGGCAATTGAGACAACTTTGAATCTCTTCAGCAGGGGAGATGGAATCCACCAAGGTGACCGCTTATGCGTGACTCGAAGCGGAAGTGCTTAACTATCTTGTCTAATATATTTACTGTGTATCGGAATATGTTTCTTCGTATATTCTAGAATATTTGTTCACAAACTATATTTTCCTCGAATTCGTGCATCAGGTTATAACGTTGTTAAAAACTAGCACGAGTCTGAAAATTTTTGAAACGCGCATCGGTTGATATTTAATTTAATATGATATTATTTTCATTCCTTAGACGATATATCAATAATTCTGGGAAAAACTAATATGAACTAAGTTACAAATCAATACAATTTTACTGGATTAAATGGGTAGTAGTTATTATTTAAACTTAATTGAGACTGATTTGTTGATTCTAACAGCGCAAATTAAAATATTAAAAATTTGAATTATTCTGAGTAGGAAAATTTATTCGCAGGAAATGCTTACAAAAATTATATCACATGAAGACCATGTCATGCTATGAGGCTATATGGTCACGTATAAGGTGCAAAACTGCACTTATTTGATGGAACTGTGGATGTTTGGAAAAGTTTTAACACTGTTACAAAGTCACTCATCGGACTATATAAGAAAATTGCAAGAATCAAGTTTGATATTGCTAGGGCATTAATCTTTTTCATGCAGGTAGGATTGTAATGGAAAGATTTTATTTTAAATGCCAGAAACGTTTCCACATCCTCTCTAATTTACGAATATTAATTCTGGTGAGAACCTGTGTTACATTTTGAACTTGAGGAAGCATAGAATTTTAATCAAATAGGTTCTAACCAGATCTAACATTAAAATAGCCCAACACTGTTTTCGATCAATCTGAAGAAGATTACAGTTCATCTTACATGAGAATGTAATATATAGGACTTTTCCAAAACATTTAGTTTTAAGTACTGGTATATTCGTTCATTATTGACCAAATACAAGCACCTCATTCAGATAAACTCTTTATTCAATGTTATAAACAGTAGAGTTGGAAATGATTTCAATTCTCTAAATACCAAATTGTACATTTACTTATTATACACTATTGTCAAGGTTATAATCTGCCGATCTTGCAGGCCAAGGTAAAGCAAACAGCCTGTTAATAACCGATACTGTAAAATGATCAACAACTTAGATTTACCATATAGCATTAACATGATGCCTTTAATGTCATGGCCTCGTAAGAGTGGTACTGCATTATCACGAAACATATTCAAATCACATTGTTCAAAATTCAAAGTCTGCAACAAACTGGAAATCACTCAAATTGCATGAGCCAACTAAACTAACACAGATGCGAAAAATTCGTATTCGTAAATAATCATGGGCAAGTTCAATACATGTTTACACATACAAAACCATTTTTCACACCAATTTCCAAACTTCCAAATTGTGATTAAACTTTCATAGAATATTATTTTATCTGCAACTATTTTAAAGTAAGTGATAGCCATGACGATTGAATACTGGGTACAAGAAGAACCTTTTTCTGGAAACAACCAATGCCCTTAATTACACCATTGTAAAAAATCAGCAAAGAGTTAAGTATCTTCTTCTTCTTCGAGTGCTTTATCTCTTGCGAGACGTAGCGATCTTCTCTGCTATGCCTGTGTTGCGCGTTTGAAGTAGCACAGACATATAGGACCTACAGCTTAACGTGGGCTCCGAACCACAGGAAGTGTAACCACTTCTACTCTAGAGAAGATATACCAGGTAGAATACCTCGCTGGTTTGGAACGGCCGTTAAAAATCCAATGTTCCGCTACTGGGAATTGAACCCAGGACCTTCGGCTTAGAAGTCTAACGCGCTAGCCTCTACTCACGGCCGCCTCTACTGTTTCATTTTCTTGTTTTTATTTTTCCGCTTTGTAATAGGCTTCGGAACTTGTTTAAATATCTGTATTTGTTCAAAATCTTATGGGAATTATTTTCTTGACAATATTTTGCCCAAGGTGTTACATTCTTCTGAAAATTTCTGATATATAAGGTTACTATCGAACAATGTACGGTGAGCTAAAAAAGAGTTATCGCGGTCGCGTAAGGAACGATAATTGCGTGTTTGATTAGTTCAGAATTTGCTAAAACACAAACAGTAACACACGATATAATTGCCAATTTGTGTAATCAAAAACACGGGCGTTTCTTTGATCGCCCCATACATTGCCTTTTATATCTTCGGGGTGATCTATTTGCGCAGTTTACAACCAGCATGGTATTTCTACGTAATTCTTGAATACAAATGAATCCCCCGTGATTGTGTTTATAGATTCCGGGCAGAATAGATTTCCGTATTGATTACCGTTTGATGTATGCACCCGGTTACAAATAGATACGGCTTGATTATCTAAAGGACATGTTTGACAAGGTGTAAAAGATTCATTAGAGAGCCGATTAGATATTCTCGTAGATTGTTAACCTCTCTCGCAATGTACGTCTGCAGCTGTATTAGCGGTGTGGCGTTATTTCCTGCGTGTTTGCATATATTTCATGTAAAGGTCCCGAAGGCGCGGTGACACACACAATATCGAGTGATTTAGTGCGCGGAGCGCAGGTGTCGCGGGGGCGGTCGATACGCGTATCGATGTGCTCTGACGCGGTGACAGGTGCGCACGACCGGTCTCTATCAGTAATTGTCGATATTAATTTAGGCGGCTGCGGATTGCAGAGGATAATAACAGACCGGTACGAGCTTCCACAATTTAGTATGGTAATCGAAACACGTCGGCTTTAAAATTGCAAGGCAGTAAGTGCCAATGAGAGAGCTTTTAAAACCAAAGGCAGTTAAGTTGTTTTAAAGAATTACTCCCAAGTTCTTTGAAGAGTTTAAGTGCTGGTTGTTGGAAAATTAAACCACTTTCGGTACAAAGCCGACTTTTACCCGTTTAATGGTCCACTATGTCGAGAAGCAAACTGAAACTAAACTACCAGGGACGTATTCAAGGAGGTGATGCAGCACCCCGTTTGCTGTAAGGTCAAACAACTTGCAATTCTAGTTCTAAATATAAAGAAAGATATGCTTCGTAGATTTACAAAAAGCTCAATAGTATAATACATTTCATATACAGTGATTGGATTCAACAGAAACGGCAGTTCAAGTATACAGAGCCTTTAGTAAACTCCTTACCACCGCAATATATCTTCTTCTTGTGCCTACTATCCTCGACCGAATACATGGCTATTTTTACTCTCTGCGTTACTGTTCTAAATAGTTCTGTAGTTGTAGTATTGAACCAATTTCTTAAATTCTTTAGACAAGGAATTCTGCGCCTACCAGGCCCTCATCTTCCTCCTATTTTCCCTTGGATTATAAGTTGGAATAGTTCAGCTCTCTCTGGGTGTCCACCACAATATTTAGAAGAACTAAATACGGATACTGTCATTTTCAGTAGGAAATGAAATACTGGCAACTTGGTCGCCGAAATACGTATTTAGGTGTTCTAAATATGGCGATGCTAAGGAATTTTCTCAAGGTGTTATATAGTAATGTTACTATGTATACAGATCGTCTCTGTTTTTTTGGAAACATAGGAAATACATGAGTGCAACAAGGAGGTGGGATAAAAGATAGAGAAATGATATATAGGGTTTGGGGAAGGGAAAATAAGTATCCATGGACACCAACAAATAGTATGCCTTGACCGTATTAAATTTAATTTAATGTCATTTTGGTCTATTTGTCATATTACATTTAATTTCCAAATAATTTGTAGTAAAATGAAATTATTAAAATGACTTACACACTAGAAGAAAAAATACAAATAATTAAGTGGGTTTATGCCGGTAACTCAATTATCGACACAATTAATTTATTTGTAAATGCATTTGAAAATCGTCCTATTCCATCTCCATCAACAGTGTCGAAGACTGTGAAACATTTTGAAGAAAGTGGATGTATTGCAAAGTGTAGAAAATGTCATCCAACCAATGGCAACCGCATCAATGCTGAAAAGGAAGAACGTAAGTTGTTGGTTTGTGCAAGTGTAGAGCTAGATTCTTCTAAATCTTGCCGACAAATAGCTGAAGAAATAGGTACCAATAAGGACACCGTTCAAAGAACTTTACAAAGAGAAGGATATCATTCTTATAAAATAGCTACCAGTCAGCAAATCTTTCCAGAAGATAAAGTAAGAAGAATGGAGTTCTGCGAAGATATTATGGAACGGGCAAATAATGACGATCATTTTATTTCAATGATCTGTTTTACAGACGAATCCTCATTTCCATTACTTGGTAGACATAATCCGTCCGCCGTTAGATTTTGGTCCCGTAAAAATCCACATATTCGAATGGATTACAGGACTCAGTATCCTCAGAAGCTGAATGTTTGGGCTGGGATTTTAAATGACGGCGTTATTGGGCCGTTTTTCATTGAAGGGAATTTGAACGGAGATAAATATTTGATTATGTTGCAAAACCAAATAATACCTGCGTTACAACAAGTTCCTGTTGATTTTCAACAAATTTGGTATCAGCAAGATGGCTGTCCGGCGCATAACACTGCTGTGGTGCAAGGATATCTGAATAATATCTTTCCTAATCGTTTGATTAGCACACGGGGAACAATTTTATACCCACCGAGATCGCCCGACTTAGCTTTACTTGATTTCTTTGTATGGGGGTACATAAAAGAAATAGTTTACAACAGCGAGAGGGCCAACAATCTAACAATAAATGAATTGCGTCAAAAAATTGTTGATGCTTTTATAACCATTACTCCTGCAATGTTAAATAAAACACGGCGAAGTTTTTACAACCGGATGGGATACTGTTTAGCTGAGCAAGGGGGTTTATTTGAACATTTAATATAGTTTTCATTTTGTTAATAATTTCGTTAATTTTGTATGAAATTCTTTATTTGCTTTGATAATACTATTCTTTATTATTTTGTACTGATTTTAATTATTATTGACATGCATGTCACATACAATTACATTTATTATGTCAAATATGTTAAATTGATTTTCATAATAACCATAGATACTTAAATTCCCCACCTTTCATCTCCTACGGTCTGTCCTTGTTGCACTCATTGCTATGTTTCAAAAAAAATCGAGACAATCTGTATAATATTAGTACCATAAAATTATGCTTTATGGTAAGAATTAAGGGTACAGTTTTTACTAATTTTTTAAATATATTTCTTAATGGGATACATTTTTCGAAAGTCAGGGATTTGTCAGTTCTAGAAGAGATGAAAATAAAACTGTTATACTTTGGGTAACATATTATTTAACCACATGTCGTTGTTTTTTGTAATCATTTCTACAGCTATTAAAATGGACATTCCTGGTTAATAAACAACCCACAATTCTTACTTCAAGTTTTGTTAAATTTATAATCCTTTGATTGCCCTGTCTTTGTTATTACATCCGTATTTAGTACCTTTTTATACCTATAAATTGACTGTATAAGCGGTGGATGTCGTTTGTAAGAATTTGCACACTGTTCTAAATTGAGACGTAGTTAATCTGCTTCACCATTCTTGAACCACTTATTGGATACATACTGTCGAACAATTTCTTCTCAATCTGTTTTAATATCAAGCAATATACAGACGCAAGACTCTACCGTATATCTAGCAGGATCTGCTTAGGCCTCGATGTAAAATACACTGATGAACAAGTGTTAACGCATCCGCCGTTCCTCTATTGCAGGGGTGGCCAACTTTTGTGTACATAAGATCTACTTTTTATCTTAAAAATGAGTCGCGATCGACTTGTTATCATAGGCGTAGTCTAAGTGGGGGGAGGTGTGAAATACATACTATGTTTAGGTATATGTATTTAACGGGCAAAAAAAACTCATGTTCAGGGGAATTAAAACAGCACGAGTAATTATTAACAATATTTATTAATTCAAATTAGCTACAAGTAAATACAGATTTGGAATTTATTTTATTACCTGAACATTAATGGGAACACTGTGTTTGCATTTCTCTAACCAAGGAATTATCGGGACGTCGAAAAACGACGTAAAAATCGGCATAAAAAATTAGCTGGCGTTCCGCGCGCCCTCTTCGGGGATGCTAGAACCGGCCGTCGATGCGCCGTACTTATAATAACCGATTCAGACCCGCTGCGATGACGTGGACACGTGCTGCACGTCAATTCGTGTTTCGACTTTGGACGCCCCTGGCGGCCGAACGGTACGAGCTACGGGAAAGTGACATAAGGAAAAGTTGTCCTCGACGAGGCTAACAACATATCCGGATCCCTAATCGCTAAATTTTCCGGGTGTCTTCTTTTTTCCATAAACTTGTTATTTTCAATCATCTGTCATTTTTTTTGAATGAATATTTTTTTATGAAACTCGAGGATCAGACGCAGTATTAAAATATCTTTCAAATGCGGTGTTACTCGACCCCCATTGCTATTTAAAAAAATAGTTCATGATGGCGCCTAGCCGCCATTTTGAAAGTTATAAAATTTAGATATGGGCTACAAAGTAGTATTTACCTCCCATTAAAGTACACAAAAATTTTGTGAAGAAATATCAAGTCGTTCAAATAATTCAATAATGATACGACTTAGTGGACTTCACCTATCTAGAGTTGAAAAAAATTTAAAACAGAAAACATAAATAACGTAAAAACTTGAAAATCTTGACTTAATTTGTTTCACTCGTAACCCGACGGCTCTTGCCAGGTTGGCTTCGCGATCGACCAAAATTGACTTCGCGATCGACCGGTCGATCGCGATCGACTTGTTGGCCACCCCTGCTCTATTGTATCTATAGGTACTTGTAGTTATAATGCGAAATCATTATTTTAAATTTGATGTTTGTGAATGGCAGAATAATGTAACATAAACAGTATTAGTACATATTTTATTATCCTACCATTTTGAATTTTCTAATTTAATAGAAGTAGTATTTGTATTTTTACATGACACAAAATGACGCCATGTAGATTAGACATCCTTCAGAATTTCTGTGAATATTTTTTAATATGAGGTGTGTTCAGTGCAAACTGACCTTTGTTTTATAAAAAATTTATTCAACAATTTAATTACAAATAATTACCGTCACAGTTAAGGCACCTATCCCATTGTTCCATCCTATTGTTTTACTAACCGACGTCTACCCAGCTCATAGAATTCTTGTGGGTGCTGAATGAAGAAGTCTTTCACAGCTATCTGTATTTCTGCGTCAGACTCAAATTGCCGACCTTTTAACGCCTTTTTCAGCGGTCTTAAAATATGAAAATCGCAAGGCGATAGATCCGGGCTATACGGTGAATGCTCTCTAAAACCCTCCATTTCTTTCGTTGAAGATTTTCTTTTACCATGTTAGCAACATGAGGCCTAGCATTGTCGTGCAGTAAAATGACCCCACACGTAAGTTTTCCTGGACGTTCCCGTCTTATTGCTTTATGAAGCTTGTTCACAGTTTCATTGTACGGATTTGGATTGACATTTACTCCAGGTTCCTTTAACTCTATTAACAAGGGTCTTTCATGGTCGAAAACAAAATGCTAACGTCACCTCGCCTGCAGAAGGTTGTGCTTTAAACTTCTTCGGTGGTGGTGAACTTAAAATGTTTCCACTGCATCGACGATAACTTACTGGATGGTTCGTAGTAATGGCACCAAATTTCGCCAGTAGTACAACCTCTATATTACTTGCTAGCATAGATGGGAGCCATATTTGGAAAATTTATCTCAACATAGAAATGAAAAGCTTGCAAAATTATTAAGTGGTAATGGTATTATTAATAAAAATACAACTAAAAATGGGTAATATTGTGTACTAATAATAAAACTTAATAAAAAATACATGAAAAGTGGTTAATGGATTTTATTCAAACATTGGAGCAATATGCCTGATCACACTCCTTGCAAACTACTCTTTTTGTTTTTCCCTGCTTCTTTAGAATTAGGACCTTGTTCTTTGTGGATTTGATAGCATCCATGACATCTTTTGCGAATCGGAGTTCTTTTATCGTCTAGAAGATTTTCTAACTTGTGGGCACCTTTTTTGGTTTTCTTAGCACGAGGCTGACCAGAAATGACTTTGTTATTCACTATAAACTTTTGATAACAGATCCTGTAAACTCCAATAAATCTATGCTTTTATTAGTGACTGTATTATAAATTATGCGACTGCTGACTATTGTTGTGCTACATATCAGTTCAATAGCAATTTTTTTGTACCATATTAGTGACTCTCTTAGAGAAGAGTAATAACTAGAGAGCTGATCAGATATATCTATTCCCTGTTTCCCTTTGTTATATTCTAATAGGATTTTAGGCTTAATTTTCTTATTACCCTTTCTATCAGTTCCCACTGCGACCATTTCATCGCCATGACAAGTGGAAATCCTAAACACTTCTCTTCGATCTCTCCATTTCACAAATGTGATGTCCTACTGTTGCTGCATGCTACAAATTTCACCTTCTTGGAACTTTTTGCTAAAACCTTTTCTGTTCTTTCTTATTGTTCCTATTAGGTTTGTGTTCTGATTGTACAAATACCGTGCCAAACTGAGGCTGGTGTAGTAATTATCTGCAATTATCAGTCTCCCTTCGTTTAGAAAGTCTTTGGTAAGACGAATAACTGTGGATCCTGGAAGGTCTACTTCTGGCAGTTTTTTAGTATGTCCGCAATAAACAGATAAATTCCAGGTAAATCCTTCAGGAGTGCATACTTTGAAAAGCTTAACGCCATATTTGCTTGTTTTTGTTGGATTTCACTGCCTGAAGCTTAGTCTACACCTAAAAGGTACCATGGTTTCATCCACAGCAATAGTATCTGCAGGTCTATACAGACTTTGGGTTGACTTTAGAATTGCGTCAATCAAAGGCTGTATCTTGTAGTTCCTACTTTCATGTTCGTGTTCATTATCGCAAAAATGCCAACACTTTAGTAACAACAAAAATCTATTTTAACTAATGGAAACACGATGAAAAACAGGATGGTAGTAGGTCTTGTTTTCAATAGCTCTCTGTAGAAGGAAATTGCAACAGACCCATCAAGAGAAGTAATCCTATGAAAGTAGTATTTTTTACTTATTCTGCAGCTGAATAAAAGTAAAGTACACTTTCCAATAAATCGTTGCATTTCGACCCTATCTGCATCTTTCCAGCGTGACATATGACTGCAGCGAGATTGCCTACTAGATTGTAAAAGCTACGCTGCATATCTGTTAGTTTCCAAAACCATTAGATCTGTTGACAGCCTGACTGACCAGTAAAAAGTAATCGTGCAATATTCATAACTTCAGTAAACCAAATTGTATCTGTGTTGTCAGCATTGGTGGTTTCTTCAATGACTACAGGACCTTTGCTCTCTTCATTCCTCACTCGAAGGCATATCTTCAGAAGAGTAATTTAGATCTCCAATATCATCATCAAATTCCGCACTAGCACTATCACTCATTTCTTCAATTTTAGCTTGTAGTTCGGCATCGGTTAGTGACCTTTTACTGTTCCACATTACAGTATATAGTATTCTAAAAATAAACAAATAACAATGAACTATAGTCAGAATATATTACTACACCGACATGCATTTACACAATAATCCACTATAATACTGAATGCAAATTGCACATGTGGAAATGCAAGTCTGAACTTGTTTGTTACCTATATGAGTCATGGGACGTTGTCCTAAAAAAAAATAGTACATAGTCCAATGTACCTACCATATACGGTACATGAACAATTCTTATGGAGGGACATGTATAGATGCATACTGTTGTAACATATGGACAGGGCACGTGTTAATATTGGTTTTTCGCTATCGGGGGACAGGTGCTTTGTTTGGCGTCCCCATTCTTCGGCGTCCCGGGCTAGCACCCCTTCAGCCTGTAGTTGGGTCGCCACTGTCCAAAACATGGAAAAAGAAGTGAGAGGCAGAAAATGAGAAGCCCCTTGTCAGTCAAAGAGATCTAAGCAGAAAATGAGAATCCTCTTGTCAGTCAAAGAGATCTAAGCAGAAGTGCGGGTATTAGTAGAACTTCACTTAGACAAATGTATTTTATCCCTCCAATATTAGTTTGGTGCACAAACTGCACCAAGATGACCTTCAGAGAATATTGCAAGTTTGTAATTTCTTTCATCAACTTCTTTTGAATCCAAATATTTTGAATTGTGTGTCGTTTACCGATGAGGCAAAATGGTGAATTGAATAAGCATAACTCGCGCTATTACACACAAGAGAATCCGCACCGGACCCGTCCTTGCTAAGTCCTCAAGTTTCCTTTAAGGTGAAAAACTAGTCAATAAAATTAATACTACAAGTTGCCGAGCTTATCGTATCCAACTTATACCATAATCTCATGGCAATTACAAATATGATTTTTACTTGCTGATGTAATTCAAATTCCCGGGATTCTGTTCTGTATGTTCAGTAAGACTGTTGGTTGCTCTAGATCAACAGTCAAATCAGTAGCGTTAGCGATTAAATTTCATCTAATCTAATGTATACATTCCGGACATTCAAATGAAAGTTGTAACAGCATTTTTTGTTTCTTCAACTGCACTGCATTGTGAAGGCCATGGTAAGTACTACATCAGTTTCTAAGAAAAAACCATAAACTCTTTTAGCTTCAAATTTTGTCGGACAATCTGAAACTTTTTTTATATAGCATATATATATTCTGTTGCTACTGTTAGTCCACTATTTTTAGTACTTTAGTGAGTATTTAAATTTACTTCTAACTTCAAAATATGAATCATGGGGTACGCAATTTAACAGGTGAAATGCTTTCATTCCTTTCAGGCAACGTCTTTACAACTAAATCACCGGTACAGTAAGCCAACGGACCTAATTGCTGTGGGATTGCTTGTAATCGTGGTACAACGTAGAAGAAGGTGGAGGCCTATTTGAAAAATAAATAATATTTGTGTTATTTTTAAATTTTTAATACTACCATTTAAACAAAGATATTTATAATATTTAATTATTATTTTTCATTTGTAGCATAATAATGTAAAGTAAAGTTTAAATATTTCTTGAAAGTTTGGTTTTATATTGAATGTTGAATTTAAAGCAACGTTTTTATTTAATATTTAGTGTTGAAATAGCAAATAATGCAGGTTTACTCGTAACACAATTTAATGTTTTTGTATTTTTGGAGCACCCTGTAGATAAATAAAAATGTTCTCGCTTGTTTTTTTTTCACACGCAAACACTTAGAATATTTGTCTCTTCTCACCTCCATCCGTAGGCATGCTGTATATTAAACTTGTAGGTACAAAGTCGCTGAATCGTTTATTAAATACCTTTACCAATCATAATCGTACAGAATCATGCGGAAATTCCATGTTCGCTGTATTAAGAACAGTCTTATACATGGAAAGTCCACATGACGTAATCAATCCAGTTAATATCGAATAATGAATAATTCATGCAATTTATTTGGATACAATTTTAATAAAAAAGAAATTTAAATATAAAGCACACTTTGACTATTGTAACACTATATAATATGTCAATCACGTACTACACGTCCTCGTAAACAGCCATTTAACCTACACTTAATTAGGTAGATCATCTGATATCGTTTCGTGCGGTAGTAAATTGGACCAAATTAATTACCTGTTAGATAATTGTGGATCATATAAACAGCATTATAATGTTTAACAATTTATAGCATTTTACTACATCAACGCCAATGGTTTGCAGCATTTTTGTGCTAGCCAATCTAGAAGCTGGTAATCGCGCGGGGTCGACGTCATCATCAGAATTGACGTTTAACCTTCGTAGCCGATTACATTCCCCAGATTCACGTTAAAACTCTATATAAGACTTGGTTGTTTAATCTGGAGGTCCAGTTAGGACAGCAGCACTGGCTGTTACAGTACATTCGTTGTGCCACTTTTAAACCATTAAAATGAATATATTTATTGCGGTTATCATTGCTGTAGCTGTGGTTCATTGCGATGGGCAGGGCAGTAAGTATTAAAACTCTTGCCAGCACCCATAAATCATAATAATTATACACATGAAGTATTATATAAAATTATTTCCTTTGCTATTTTTATACATATATCCAGTTGAACTTTGGTAGATGTAATAGTAGATACCTTTTCGAACCTCTCATTTATTTTATTATTTTCTGTAGGCAGTTCTAGCAGCTTTGCTGGAGGCGGATCGTCTGGAAGCTTCTCTGGTAACGGTGGGTCTGGGGGCTTTATTGGTACTGGCATAAATACTGGCGGAAACGGATTTTTTATCGGTGGCTGTAGCCCTGATGGAAGAAGTTGTAGCGGCAGTAGTAGCGGTGGTTCTGGCAGTTTCGCAGGTAGCGGACCCTCTGGCAGCTTTTCGGGTAGCGGTCCTTCGGGCAGCTTTTCCGGGAGCGGACCCTCTGGCAGTTTTTCCGGGAGCGGACCCGCTGGCAGCTTTTCCGGGAGCGGACCATCTGGAAGTTTCGCTGGTAGCGGAGGCTCTGGAATATTTGTTGGTAACGATGGGTCTAGAAGCGCCTTTGGTCCCGGTGTAAGTACTAGCACTGGTTCTAACAGTTTCTCGAATGGACCTTTTGTAAGTTTTCCTGGAGGCTCGGGCAGCTTTGCTGGTAGCGACGGAACTAGAAGCTTTATTGGCGGTAACGGAATTGTTATCGGTGGCTGTACCCCCGATGGAAGGAGTTGCAGTGTCAGTACTAGCGGTGGTTCTGGCAGCTTCGCAGGTAGCGGGCCCTCTGGCAGTTTTGCTGGTCCTATTGTTGGCAACTTTCCCGGTAGTAGCAGCAGCAGTAGTAGTAGCGGTTAAGAAAAGAATGGAAAGTTTAAATTATTTGTATTAAATACAACAACTGTAAACTGTTATTGTTTTTCTAATAAAGTAACATATATTATGTTTATGATTTTTTAAACTATTGCTTTCTTAAAAGTTCCTCATTAACTAAATCTAAATAACTAACAAATTTTTTGAAACACTAACACAACTTTCTACATAGGTGGGAACAGAATAATGTAATTGCGCGAATGTACTACTTCTTTGATTTTCTAAATTTTACTTTAGGAAAAACCAAACCAAGTTCCTCAGAATTGTCTTCTAGTGGGAGTTAATTTTTTGTTCCAAGATATACTCTCGTGTGTAAATACCTACTGAACATGATGCATCAAACTTAATTTTAAATGTTGATAATAACGTCGTGAAATCGTACAACCCTGGTAACAAAATTCGTTAGAGAGGGTACATTTTTCTGAGCTTTTGCAGTGCTGTCGCTGGTGTAACCTATTTGAAATTTAAGCGATGTTGCAATGTAACTTTAAAAAACTGGTTTCTTGAAGAAGTTGAAAAACTGCGTAGGAAATAATAGGATTAGAACAGCAAACTATTGATTAAAATGGAAATCCAAGTGTCGAGCACGAAAGTCTGTTTGCTACTAAAATGGTCGGAGTTTGGAAAGGTGTGCAAATTGAGAGTATTAAAATTCTGTAAAAAGGCAGTAAAATCCATTTTTATCAAGATCTCTGTGGTAACAGGGCAATTTTGTGTGGTACCGTTAATGAGCCATTAGCTATTAAAGAATTTGAAACTATCATGGGACTGCTTGTGTGGACATGGACCTGCGCATTATACCGCGTGGCCTTAAATATCTGTTATCACGTTACCTTTGGAATCAACATCGCTTATTAAAAGTGATGAATCCAACTAAACTAAACTGACATTCCTATCTATCAAAATTATGACAGATTGCAATAAGTAATGGAGTTAGAACAGGATATTTTTATAATCAAGTCGTATTTTAGAAATGGTGTCAATATAAGAATTTAGAGCCCAGTTTCCCTACCACCATGATGACTATGTTCTGCGACAGAAAATTAATAGGACTGTTGCACGTTTTCGACAATCCGGTAGCGTTACAAAAAGAAAAGGTTCAGGTAGGCCCCAAAAAATTGTGGATGACATTCAGGAAAGAATTATTGAAAACCCCCGCATTTCGACACGAAAATTGTCAGCTGAAGCAAAAGTACCTAGAACTACTTGCCAGAAGATATTAAAATCTAAATTAAAATTACATCCGCATAACATTTCTGTAGTTCAGCAATTACATGTTCAGGATTTTGCAACACGTCTAAATTATTGTCAATGGTTCCAGTAAACATTTAACGATCAGTTACTGGATAGAACCTTTTTCAGCGACGAAGCCTGGTGTACCGAGAAACCGCACCAGTACGTGGAAACACTGCTTCATCCTGAAAAACTTGGTATTTGGCTAGCTGTATCCAGAAGACGACTGATTAGGCCTATATTTTTTACTAACACAATTAATGGACGACGCTTCCGGGAAGAAATTTTAGGAAATTTCTTTGACGAACTTGATGACGATGAAAAAAATTACGACTATTTCCAACACGATCTCGCAACGGCGCATACAACCAGAGAAAATTTGGAGTTTATAAAGCAAACGTTTGGCAATGGAATTATTAGTAGATTCACAGATCATCCTTTCCCTGCACATTCAACTGATATTACGCCCTGTGATTTTACAATTTTCGCGTACATTAAAGATAACGTTTTTAAAAGGCAAATTAACAATCTAGAGGAGCCGAGGGAAGCCATCGTCGACTGTTGCAATAATATTGATCAACAAATGTTGCAGAATATTTTTGAAAGCAAAAAGAGGCGAGTTCAGCTTTGCATTGCAGAAAATGGTCATCATTTTCAACATTTGTTATAAAATACCTAAAAAAATAAATACCAAAAATTACCTTGCATTTCATTACATTACATACTAGATAATTATTGTAATTGAAATATACGATACTCAGTGCTAACCAACATTTATACGTAGCTAATTCCATGGCTACCAGGATCACAGATATTTATGGCCACCCGGTAAATACATTCCCATTTTTCTCATCAGGGAACAAGTCTTGGTAATCGGATAGATTTCCATTTTAATTAAAAGCCTTTCTTGTCCCACTGTTGGGCAGCGGTCTTTTCCCTTCAGGCACTGAGGTAGAAACACGGAGAACCTACACTTTAGCGTCGTATCCGAATAACGGAAATTCCAGAAGAGCATTTCAGCATTAAGATCCCGTGGTTGCAAATAGGACTGGGATAGGTATTATGGGCTGCAGAAAAAGATTTCTATATGCTACTTTGTAATGACAGGATTTCGAACCCAAGCCAGAATCGATGTTTTGCTCAGGAATCGAGCGCTCTACCAACTGAGCTACCGCCACACCACAAATTTCTATTCCTGTTTGCATAATTAAATTACGAAAACAAAGTAGAAGAAAGAAGCTATGGGTCACGCAATAGTATATTGTGGATCTAGTATGAATAGTGATAGATTTTCCTACGAGTTATGTTTGCTATTTTTTCTCCGATCAGAGTTAATTAATATTTCATTAAGTTTTATTTATAACCGTCAGATAATTCTTACAACGTAGTTCAGAAAATAACACATAGAGGGCGTTCTACGTATACCTACAGCTAATATAATATTTAGGTGATAATATGAGTACATACAGAGATTATATTTTTAAAATTTCACAATGATTAGAAAAATCTGTAGTCTGAAAATTTAATATTGAGTGAGGAGCTCCATGTAAGGTAATGGATTTCCTTAGTCTAGGAGGCGTGCTGCGAATGAGGTGATCCATGTTAATTTTTTTGGAGTATAGCGTCCCAAGCAATCAGAATCTAATTTCTAAGTCGTTGCAGATCCATCGGGGAGCAGGTAATTGACCGAACTTTCTGTCTATAATATCCCGTACATGTTCAATGAGTGAAACATCAAGTGGCCCTTGCGGAAGAACGATGATATCCGCTTCAGGAAAGAACTTTGTAGTAACAGCTGCGGCATGGCATCTAACATTATCATGCTCGAAAATAGGGATTTCTAGTTACTGGAGATAGGGCAATGTAATAGGTACAAGGACATTGACAATGTAGCGCAGAGAAATTTATGTTTCCTTCCAGGATTACTATAGGAGACCTACTTCCATATGCTATGGCACCCCAAAACATAAGTTCTCGTGTAAGCGATGCTTCTCGTTCCATATAGTATTTAACATTCCGCGACTCTACGTCCTCGGCTGACTCTTCTACGTCCATCGCAGGCTCCCAAACAAAATGCGATTCGGCACTAGACACAATCCTATTCCATTTCTGATCCTATTGGCAACGTTCCTGGCATCACTGTAGTTTTGCTTCTTTATGCATTTAGGTCAATTGCAAGATAATCATTACAATATATTGACGTTTACTAGGTGTTGCATTTTCAATGTCGTGCAATATATATATTGGGGTTGCTATTATGACAATTTAAGAAGCAGCCGAATAAATTAATTACTCAAAAATGATTAGGGATATTGTAGTGTACGACGCTTAAAGGCAACACGAATTGCATTTATAATAAAAAAACTCCCCAAAACAACAAAATGTAACGTCTTTTTAGTAATGAACATGAAAATTACAACGAAGGTACGTTTAAAGAAGAATTTAACAATATTATAATCAATATCGTAATATCGCGTGGCACCTCCTCTGGCAGTAATAACTGTTCTGCAAGTTGCTGGCATACTCTCAATGCAATTATAAATATGTTTTTGCAGAATTGGATGCCACAGTAACGGCAATACATTCCTCAGCTGTAGCATAGTAGTAGGCCTTGGATTATGAAGATCCAGCTGCATCTGCAAAAGATCCCATGCATGCTCGATGGGGTTGAGGTTTGGAGATAGCGGAGGAAGAGCAAGATGGTTTATTTCCTCATCTCGAAGCATCTGTAAAACAACCTGAGCACGATGCGGCCTTGCGTTGTCGTCAAGAAAATCACAATACGTTGCGACGGCAGAACATGGCCCATAATGATCTCTTGGGCATAACGTTGGCCCGTAAGTATATCATTAAAGACATGGAGGTCAGAACGCTACCCTAAAGAAATTCTGGTCCATACCATAAGATCACCACCATCAAAGGTAACGGCTGGTTGGGTATGCTGGGGTAAGGTACAATTCCCGGCACTACGATATACCCTACCATTGCTGGGACAATATCTGGACTCGTCAGAAAACATTATATCATCCAACCGAGTCGCTTCTTGAAGCCTACGTTTTGACCGTTCCACTCGGTGTCTTCATTGAGCAACTGTTTTTGCAGGACATCTCGGGGGGACGGTATGAGGTCCTACCTCAAACAATCGATTTCTCACAGTTTGGTCGGAGACTCGATTTCCTGTGGCATTATTATTAATTACCAGAAGTCGATCCTCACCAGGTGTTCTGATGTGAAAAGATCACTTGCAAGCCTTCTTACAGTCTTACCTGTTTCTCTAAAGCGTGAAAGGGTACGTGAAATTACGCCCTGCGAGGTTCCTAACATATCATCATTGTCGACCTGGCGATCTCCTTTTTGGTTTATAACAACGGCTAAATTTCGTTGTTCTATTTTTAGATGACATTCCCACTTGCTCTAATAATCAGTAATAGACTACCATTAGCCGCTAAATACAAACATATATGCTTCTATTACAATATTCCTATTCATTTTTGAGTAGTTTATTATAGAAGAGCCATGCACTTTAATGGAGAAAAATGTTTTACAAGCAATGTCTCTCTCCTGCAACTTTTGCTCTTTGAACAAAAAAAGCTTTCTTTCAATAATCATAATTTGATAATGCCTTAATTTAAAACTTTCTGGGGGTGTTAAACGATGCGTATTACGTATAAATTAAAGGTATAACTTTAGATTAGATCTTAGTGGGACCTCGTTGGGGCAGTGCAAACAAGCGCTTTCAATCGAGGTTACAGTGAAATGCGATCTGATCGGCCGCGTGTTCGAACCCCGGCTGAAGCGACCGTATTTCACTTAGTTAAGTTTAGAGTGCATGTTGCATGAATGGCTAGTATGTAAGGGACGCCCGCATCCCCCCTGAAGTAATACGAAAGCGGTTCCGGGGCTGTAGTATGAATGACAAGAAAAAGATTAGATCTTAGAAATTTTGAAAATCACACAGGTAATTCAATAGAAATCTTGAATTTTATATTATTTCAATTAGCAACTATTTTTTCAAAGCACCTTAATATCGCTACGTATCAAAACAAATTTACGATTGTTCATAATGTTTAAGTATATTCTTTGTCTTGTATTAAAAAAATCTTTCCAAAGTCATCTTTCCTACCATTTGAATTCTGGTTTATTTTCTTCGGGTCAGAATAATGAGTAACTGCATGCTATTTTGGGTAACAAAATTTAAGAATTATAAAATATATTGACACTAGACAAGTGTTTAATGAAGCGGAAGAAATGCTACTAATTCAGCATCTGCAGAAAGCTGCTCATCTTCAATATGGATTAACCCTTAAAGATGTCCAAATATTGGCTTACCAATTTGCAAAGAGAATGGGAAACAATACGACATATCGTGGGATGTGAAAAAAATGGCTGGTAGATTTTGGCTAATTGATTTCTGTAAGAAATATAACCGGCGGATATCTCTAAAGAAGCCTGAAGCAACAAGCTTGGCCCGCTCAATATCTTGCAATCCAGTAATTGTTGCCCGTTTCTTTGAAAACTACAAAAAGACCATGGAAAAAAATCCGGTCATAACAGCCTTTAACATTTCGAACTGCGACGAGACGGGCATTTCTACGTTTACGTAACGCCCAAACTTCTAGCGACCAAAGGTATCAAACAAGTTGGTAGTATGACAAGTGCGGGGCGCGGTACCAATGTAACTCTGATTGGTGCGATAAATGCAGGTGGTGGCTTCATGCTCCCCATGTTGATCTTTCCAAGGATCAATTTTAAGGATTACATGATTATAGGAGCTCCAGTTGGAACTTTAGGAGGGGCCAATCCATCAGGTTGGTCAAATGAACAATTGTTTTATCAGTTTTTTGTACATTTTCTCAGATACAGTCGAGCAAGTAAAGAAAACACAACAATATTGTTGATGGAATAATCATGAAAGTCACGTATCTATTCCAGATATTCAATTGGCTAAAGACAATGTGAGATTGGTTACTTTCCACCCCCATACTAGTCACAAAATGCAACCACTCGACAGGATGTATGAGCCCTTTAAAACATACTATAACTCGGCAATGAATGAATGGATGATGAAGCCAGGAAACATAGGAAAACCAGCAATGCTATATGATGTAGCTAAGCTGGTAGGAAAGATATTTCTGAACTCTTTTACACGTACAAATATTACTTATGGATTTAAAGTTACTGGTTCGAACCTCTTAATGGAAATATATTCCCAGCTAATGAATTTTTGTTATCTAGCGTCACTGAGCTACTTCAACTGCTCCATCTCTATCAGTAGTAGTTGTATCTACTCCAGTTCGTAGCACAGAGACAGCACCTCGTGACCACACAAACATTGTGTCTCCTGAAGAGATTAGGGCATATCCCAAGGCTCTATCGAGAAAAAATACGGGCAAACGAAGGGCTAAGGAAAAATCTTGCGTACCTACACCCCAGAAAATTTTGTTATCGAATCTCAGATGCCTCAGTAGAAATTTAAACCGATATTGTGAAATACCCAATCGGAATACTTCTACTGACGTAGCGTTTGTTTTCCACATACCCCCGGTATTGAGATGGTTGATTTTCCTCAGGCATGTAATGTAATCCCAGTAATGTTCTAGTCTCTTGTACTGAAGTTGGTTTAACATTTCGTAAGCGCTCGTAATTGTCTTGAACGCTCTCAATAGACTTATTGGTAGTTTCAACAATAATGTATAATATAATTTCGTCAAAAAAACAGTTCTAACTACCCATTATTTTAGTTTTTCTTTTTGTGGGTCCTCTTACACTCGGTTGTTTGACAATAATGTTCTTAGATATAACACGAATATTTTGTGGAGGCCGGTGTTTTCTCCATTTCGTTATTGTGTTTTCCTATAACATTTGGCCCTTGAGTATCAGGATCATCTTCTAATTCTAAATCTAGTTTTACTCGGACTTGCTATCACTTTTTACGTACGTTTTTCAGCGCAATCCCCTTCGTTTGAATCATTGACGTCAAACTGAGTGTCAGGCTGGTCCTCTTCTAATAACGCCAATAATCTCACTTGCTCTCTCTCGTAATCACCCATAGTATAAGATAAAGAAACAAAATAACAGCCCTCCAAATTTCTAATTTTCGACATCCAAGATTGAACAAGATTTACTCTGCGGCAAGGAATATTATCATCTTGAAACATTTTGTCAGGAAATAATGGAAATAACTCTTTTCCACTAGGCAGTATCTTCCCCTGTAAGATGTCAATGTATTTGGATGCATTCATCACGCCAGATACAACATGCCGTCTACCAACACCGTCAGCAGACATGCATCCCCATATAATGACAAAGGTTGGGTGTTTAATTGTTTGCAGAACACATTGTCGTGAAAATCCTCCTTCGGGAAATCATCTAACATATGCGTTTCTAGGATGATTGTTAATGTTAAAGGTCACTAAATAATATCTTCTGCTATAGTTCTGGGCCCCAGTGGCAATGATTCTCTGCTCATATCAAACGGTGGAGCCTTTGTTTTTCTGATGGGAGGGGGTTTCTTCCGGGTTTTGTAATCCCTAAGTCCAGATTTAGGAAGTCTCCGTCTTAAAATAGAAGTAGATTTACACTAGTAGCTTCGGACCATCTTTTGATTATATATCTCGAATTAAGACTTCCGTCTTCCAAACTCGTCCTCAGCAATACACTGTCGTCTCTCACTGATGTTTTTCTTTTGACGGCCACTGCGGGTTTTGTCTTCAAGTTTTCCCGCCTCAGTGTATTTTTTGTTGAATGGTTCATCCATTTAATCAAACATCTATCTTTTTAGATTAAGTTAGCAAGGTTGGTAAAAAAAAACAAAAAATATGTTGCTATATAAATAATCGATCTGTTTTTATGTACGTTGTAATAAGATGTGTCAACCTGGTGTAAGCTTTCTTTGTATAATAAAAGTTATTATTCACTGTGCTACATTAAAAACTCTGAAATAACTAACAGGTTATGGGCCCAGAATAGCAAATTTAGCTGAATGTCAAGTGTTCTAACTTCCTTTTTTTGTCTTTGTGTAAATCAAGATGACCACAAATACAGTTCCAGGTGGATATCACTCAATTGAAAAATTGATTGGTGTTAAAAATTATGGTACGTGGAAGTTTCAAATGAAATTACTACTTATTGAACATGGATTATGGAGTTTGATCGATTCTGGCTCATCAAATGTGCCTGATCAAGATGAAACAGCACGGGATCAAAGAGCTTATGCTAAAATATGTCTTAATGTGGATTCGGCTTGTCATCCTCATGTGAGAAACGCAAAAACTGTAAAAGCTGCATGGGATAATCTCAAACAAGCATATGAGAACCAAGGCATTAGTCGTAGACTGGCATTGAAACGAAGGCTTTGTCGAATAAATTGCAATGAATTCGAATCAATGAATCTCTACCTAAGTGAAATCTTGTCGATTACACAAGATCTAGCTGATCTTGGCTGTGCTGTCGATGATGAAGAAATTGCAGTGACAATGTTGTGTGGTTTACCAGATGAATATAATCCTCTTGTTATGACAATTGAGTCTTCGTCAACAAAATTAACCAGTGAGCTTGTTAAATCAAGGTTACTTCAAGAAGATTATAGACTAAAATTGGGTAGTGATCAAAATGATACAGCTTTAGTTTTAAAAGGTAAACAAGGAAATACTCAACACAAATCTGTTCGGAAATTTATTCCTGTGTGCCACCACTGTAACCAGGAAGGCCACATTAAACCCAGATGTCCAAAGTTACGTAAGAAGACACCTATGAGGACTGCTGAAAAAGCAAGAAGACCAAATGATGCTCTACTTTTGGCAGCAGCTCTTGGAAGTGGACCGTTCAAGAAAGAAGATTGGATAATAGACTCTGGTTGCACAAATCATATGTGCATGAATGAGCAGTTGTTTGTAAACTTAAGCAATGTTAGTTTGGATAAAAATGTTAGTGTAGCTAATAATCAAACTATTTCATGCGTAGGTTCAGGTAATATAGAGTTAAAATTAAGAAATAATAACAAAAATGTTACCACTGCTATTATTAGTAATGTTTTACATGTACCAGATGTTGCAACTAATCTACTTTCAGTTGGAAAAATTGCAGATAAAAATCGTATTGTAATGTTCAACCAAACTGAATGTCGCCTGTATGATGCTGAAACCTGTAGAATTTCTGGTAATTATGAATCCATCGGATCACGAAAGAATGGGGGTCTGTATATCCTAAATGAAGAGGCAAATCAAAATAACGCTGAATCAGAGGTTGTTGCTGCGTCATCAACTTGCATTTCGCAGGAAATCTGGCACAGACGACTTGGTCACCTAAGTTTACCAGGTATGCGTTTGTTAAGTAAACATTTAGCCAAGGGCATACATTTTAAAGAGGAAGAAATAAAAGTTTGCGTACCGTGTATTGAGGGAAAGCAAGTTAGAAATGCATTTCCAAAGGGTCAAGCAAGGCGAGCACAAACCAAATTGGAATTAATTCATTCAGATGTTTGTGGTCCTATGTCAGAACCTTCATGGATGGGTGCTAAATATTTTCTGACTTTCACTGATGACTATTCACGTAAATCATTTGTTTATTTACTAAAAGAAAAGTCTCAAGTTTTTGACATTTTTGTGCAATTTAAAGCATTTGTTGAAAACCAAACTAATTTGAAGATTAAAAGGATTAGGACTGATAATGGTAGGGAATACTGTCATAAAACGTTTGACAATTTTTTAAGTAAAAATGGTATAATACATGAAACTACCATTCCATATACGCCCGAACAAAATGGGGTGGCGGAACGCCTAAATAGGACCTTGATTGAAAAGGCTAGAACAATGTTAAAAGATTCTGGACTTCAAAAGCGTTATTGGGGAGAAGCTATAAATACTGCCGTTTATCTAAAAAATCGCAGTCCCACTATAGCAGTCAAGGGTGCAACACCTGAAGAAATTTGGTCTGGAAGAAAAGTTGATTTAAGTAATCTTAGAGTTTTTGGTTGTGAAGCTTATGTTCACATTCCTGATATCAACAGAAAGAAATTTGATTCAAAATCTAAAAAATACATTATGATAGGTTATTGTGAAGAATCAAAGGGTTATAGGTTAGCTGATCCTGATCATCCGGGAAAGCTTAAGAAAGCAAAAGATGTTATTTTTGTTGAAAGTGTAAAAGATAATATTTCTGAAATTGAAAGTAACAATGAAATTATTAAACCTCCCATTTCTGTTTTTAATCAAGAAAATAATAGCAATGTTGAAATATTAAATAATTCTGATACTACATCAACAGAAGATAGTTCTGACGACAATAATTTAGTAGAAAGAAATAATGAAAGTTCTGAAGAATATGAAGATGTAGATGATATGAATGCTAATAATTTTGAAATTGAAAATATTAGACCTGTGCGTGAGCGTCAACGTCCTGTGTGGATGAAAGATTATGACATTTCCTTAATAGATGATGATGTTTCATTAGCAATGTTGATAGCTTTACCAGGGGAACCTCAAACGGTTGGAGAGGCTCTAAACAGCTCAAACTGTGACGATTGGCAGAGAGCTATGCATGAAGAATTTAATTCATTAAATCAACATAATGTATGGGAGTTAGTAGATCGTCCCAAAAATCAAAATGTAATAAAGAGTAAATGGGTATTTAAAATAAAAAATGAAAATAATGCTAAGAGATTTAAAGCTCGACTTGTTGCTAGAGGATTTAGTCAAAAGTATGGTTTAGATTTCAAAGATACTTTTGCTCCTGTCGTAAGACATACAACTATTAGGTTTTTATTTGCTTTGGCAAATCATAATAATATGGATATTGATCATATAGATATCAAAACGGCTTTTTTAAATGGTGAACTTACAGAAACCATTTACATGGAACAGCCTGAAGGTTTCGAAATTGGAAATGACAATAGAGTTTGCAAATTAAAAAAGAGTATTTATGGTTTAAAACAAGCCAGTAGATCATGGAATCAAAAGGTTCATGCAAAATTAACTTCCATTAAGTTCATCCAATCACAGTGTGAACCTTGTGTATACATTAAAAGAAGTGAACGAAAGTTAATAATTATTGCATTATATGTTGATGATTTCTTTGTATTCAGTAATTGTCCTGAAGAAAAAGAAAAACTTGTGAAAGCGTTAAATGAAGAATTTGATGTTAAATTCTTAGGTCCTGTTACATGTTGTTTAGGAATGAAGGTTGTTCGTAATAGAGAAAAAGGTATTATAAGTCTTAGTCAAGGGGAGTTTGCAGGGAGATTATTGGAATCGTTTGGAATGGAAAACGCTAAACATGTAGCAACTCCGATGATGCTTAATGAGAAACTTAAGAAATCTGAAGGTGATACTTGTGACAAAAAAGTACCATATCAGCAGTTAATAGAAGGCCTTATGTACTTGGCTGTATGTACTCGACCAGATATAGCTTTCGCAGTAAGCTATTTAAGTCAATTCAATAAATGTCACGATGATACGCACTGGACAGCAGCAAAAAGAATATTGCGTTATATTGCTGGAACTATAAATCACGGTCTTGTTT
>JABXWE010002720.1:0-21699 GCA_014611495.1 Limonius californicus | reverse complement strand
TACTACTTTCAAAATATTTGGCAGTAATATCTTTCAGGACATTCTCTACACGATGGTGATATCAGATTTTCAATTGGACGAATTATTTCAAAAGAGCGACTTTCAACTTTTTTTTTTAAATGGAATGCCATCATTTTTTTTTATTATGGAGATCCTAAAAACATTCTTTTTACGATAGTATTTCGTTTTTCTTAAAAATTAATTTCTTTCCCTATCAAAAAGCAAACTAACATTTTAATCTAGTAGCGCATGAATGTTTTACACTCGATGTTATTTTTGTCCAATATCAAGTAGCGGTAGACACAAAAGAAACAATTAAACTTTAATCTAGTAGTCAAACGTCAATCAATGCAATTTAGTTGTCAGTGCTTGTTAATAACAATTGTATTATTGAAGATTATAATTGTTAATTTAAAATTAATTGATACGTTTTAAAATGCCGTTAAGTTATACGAGAGACGAGTTAGTTGATATGCTCCTAATATTTGGAAAAGCAGATGAAGATCCTTATGAAGCAGCCAGATTGTACAGAATTAAATATCCAAACAGAAGGCACCCTGAACATCGAACATTTACTAAATTATTGGAGAGAACGCGTGAAACGGGAACTGTGGATTATAAGAAACCGGTACATGCAAACCCACCTGCTTGCAATGACGACAACGAAAACCAGGTAATGCTACACATTATTGAGAATCCCATGTCAGTACTAGGGAGATTGCATTTGGTTGGAATATCGCATACTTCGGTCTGGAGGATAATAAAAAAAAATAAATTTCACCCATTCAAAATGATTCTTCACCAAGAATTAACCGAAAATGATTTTCTGTTAAGAATTAATTTTGCACAGTGGGGTTTGCAACAGATAGGACAAAATGGAAATTTTTTTAACAACGTTTTATTTTCGGACGATGCAAGTTTTTGAAATGATGCTGTTGTTGTAAGACATAACATGCATTATTACGATAATGTAAATCCACACTGGACCCGTGAGCGACGTTGTCAACATCGATGGAGTTTAAACGTGTGGTGTGGAATTATAGGACAGCACATTGTTGGGTCAATATTTATTAATAGACTAAATGGAGAGAATTACCTCAATTTATTAGAAAATGAAATTCAAAATCATCTAAATGAACTCCCACAAAATATCAGAAATAATTTGTGGTGGCAGCAAGATGGCGCTCCAGCACATTATGCCCTTCCAGTTAGGGAGTTTTTAAATAATCGATACGAGAACCGTTGGATTGGTCGTGGAGGACCAGTTGGTTGGCCACCTAGGTCACCTAATATGACACCACTGGACTTTTTTCTTTGGGGGTATGTAAAATCCCAGGTGTACATCGTTGAACCAACAACTATTGAAAATATGCAAGAGAGAATTCGTACTTGCATAAACGAAATTTCTCCGGAAATAATCCTTCGATCTATTGGCTCCATTGGACGACGTTTCAATTTATGTATTGAAAAAGAAGGAAAACATTTCGAGCATTATTTGTAAATACCTAATTTTTATTTAAAGTAAATTTTTAATTTTGAGTTGCAAAAAGTAGATTAAAATGTTAGTTTGCTTTTTGATAAGGAAAGAAATGAATTTTTAAGAAAAACGAAATACTATCGTAAAAAGAAAGTTTTTAGGATCTCAATAATAAAAAAAAATGATGGCATTCCATTTAAAAAAAAAAGTTGAAAGTCGCCATTTTGAAATAATTCGTCCAATTGAAAATCTGATATCACCATCGTGTAGAGAATGTCCTGAAAGATATTACTGCCAAATATTTTGAAAGTAGTACCCATAATGTGGCTAAAAAAAAATAAGGCGCTTACTCTGAAACAGGCTGTACAGTATTTTTTACTAAACATGTAATTGGCATGCTGCAGCAGACATTTTTGTGCTTTTTAGTAGTAGGCCTGTATGGCACGGTAAAGAATTTTGTTCAGTGTTTTTACAAAATTCTGTGTCGTGTCATATAACAAAATTTTGTAGATTCATGTTCTAAAACCTACAGAATTTTGTACAAAGTCGGTGCAAACGAACAATTTTCAGTGTTTATTAACAATCACAGAGGGCAGAAAAGAATATGTTTACAAAGTGTTTACCTCACCTGCCGACACTCCACGGACTTTCTCCTATCTTGTTCGGGCTCTATATTGTTTCAGCTTGTTTGCATTGTCGTGTGCATTACCCTAATATTATAAAATCTTGTTAGAATTTTATCGACCGTCACGTGACTATTTTGATACTTTTCTTATAGATGTCAACGTAAGTTGCACCTATTTGCGCATCCTCACAGACCTAGGCCTGTAAGACGTATGACATGGCACAGACTTTTGTACAAAATTTTGTTCAAACTTTTGTCCAAAATTTTGTGCAAAATTTTGACCAATATTTTGTACACAATTCTGTCTGTGAGCATGCGCAAATAGGTGCAAATTACGTTGACATCTGTGAGAAAACTGTCAGAATAATCATCTGACTGTAGATAAAGTAGAATTCTAACAAGATTTTATTATATTAGGTTAATCCAGAAGTTCGTAGCGCTTTTATTTATTTATATTACACCAACACACACGACAAAACAAACAAGCTGCAGCACTAAAGAACGCGATGGAGATAAGAGAAAGTGCGGCAGGCGGGGTAAACATATTCTTCTCTGCTCTGTGTGATTGTTAATAAACACTAAAAAATTGCTCGTTTGCGCATCGATTCGACGCTGACTTTGTACAAAATTCTGTAGGTTTTAGAACTTGAATCTACAGAATTTTGCACAAAATTTTGCAGTATGACATGACACAGAATTTTGTAAAAACACTTTGAACAAAATTCTGTGTCATGTCATACAGACCCTACACATTTTTATTTAATTAATATTTTTCTACATCATAAAACGCACAAGACTCTATAAGCTATAAAAATCTACAGCTCCCGGACCAAACAAAATTACTTTGAGCAATTTTTTACAATGTACATTATCTTATTTTACAAAACTGTGCGAAAACAACGCATAGGAAATAAATACACCTACACCTAGCTGGCAAGAGAGAGAAAGCATACAGTAGATAGCTGAAGAAATTTACATTTTTAAGGAAGGATATTGTTAAAATTATCCATAAGTTCAACATAAAAAAATCTTGTATACAATATTAGAACTTTTGATGTGAAATTGCTGGAATTAACCTATTTCAACCTGCACTAATATGTCATGTCTAAACAAATTTATAGACTTAATTCTCCAATACTTAACGTTTTTATTAGTAATAAAATATTTCAATACACTTAATTGATTTATTTAGAAGCTCATTTTCAAAATGTATTAAGTGCACCGGATTTAAAGAGGATAACATATACAGGGTGGTCCAGATTTATTTCGGGAAACTTCACCAGCGTGTTCCAATAACCAAATTAATGTAGAAAGTTTATATAAACGTGGGTCCTTAAATGCTTCCTAACGGAGATATCCAATCTTAAAGTGTTATGCAATAATACATATGTTTTACAGTGCACGGTCTCCCTTTATCTAAAATTTTTAAAATCGTAAAACAAATAGGCGTGGATAGTGTTGATAATGAAAGCTTGCTGTGAAAAACAAGTGACTAATTAATCTGTCAAACATTATACAGTTTACTGTGTTTACTGATTTGAAAAGTGCTTGTGATACAGTTACCACTACGCCCATGAAATTTAGTAATGAAGAATACGCAGATATTCATTTTGTGTATGGATTCTGTAACGGCAATGCCGAAGCATCAGTGCGTGTATATTAAAGGCGTTTCCCAAATAGAAGACTTCCAGATTCTCAAGTTTTCGTCGATACTCACCGGCGTTTTCGCGAATTAGGTTTGCGTACTAATAAAGAACAAAATAGAAATGACAACCCAATACTAAGAAGAATTACTAACCGTATTCTTCAAGCATTCAATGAAAATCCACGACTCAGTTCTCGCAGAGCGGCTCAACAACTTAGTGTATCAAAATCAAGAGTTTTACGAACATTACATGCAGATTATAGAAAATCATATCATTTTCAACCTGTACAAAATTTACATCCTGGTGATATAATGCAGAAACAAGGTTGATCGTCTGTGAGTGGATTTTACATCAGGTAGAAAATAACCATGCATTTTTACATAAAATACTTTGGACGGATGAAGCTACATTCACGAGAACTGGAGTAGTTAATTATCACAATCTTCATGTTTGGGCACATGAAAATCTGCATGAGACTCGACCACGCAATTTTCAAAATGAATTTAGTGTTAATGTTTGGCTCGGTGTCTTACATAATAACATTTATGGTCCATACTTCTTACCACCAAGATTAAATTCCGCATTATTTCGTGAGTTTCTTGACACAAATTTCAACGATGTCCTTGATGAAATGCCCATTCACTTTAGAATAGATAGCTGGATGCAACTAGACGGAGCTCCAGCGCATTATGGATTACAAGTACGTTAATGGTTAAATACAAATTATCCGCAGCGTTGGATTGGTCGATCAGGACCAGTACCCTGGCCCCCAAGATCGCCAGACCTCACTCTGCTCGATTATTATGTTTGGGGAAAGTTAAAAGATAAAGTATATGCAACAACTGTTAATACAAGGGAAGAATTAATTTTAAGAATTGAAGAAGCTTGTAACGAGATGAAGCAGAATCCTTTGGAAATATCTACCGCGATTGATTCACTGATTCGACGTTGTAGGAAATGTATCGAGGTTGGCGGATTACAGTTTGAACATCTACATTATTAATTTTGCTATTTCGTATTGTAATATCACCCTAGTAATGATAGTTAAATAATAAATTCTGTTCTTTGGCATTCATTTATTAAAACCTTAAGATGCGATATCTCCGTTAGGAAGCATTTAAGGACCCACGTTTATATAAACTTTTTACATTAATTTGGTTATTGGAACACGCTAGTGAAGTTTCCCGAAATAAATCTGGACCACCCAGTATATATATAAAACTTGTAAAGCGTGGAGCGTTGCCTACGGGTTTAGCTAATTTAATAAAAATCTGCTTCGATATACTTCATTCTAAAAGAAATTATTTTAAAAATAAAGTTGTCTTTTATGAACTATCATATTTTCATTTAAAAACTTTCAAGTTCCTACGATTTAAGTTTATCTGGAAAAGTTATACTACTAATCAAACTTATTTGAAAGTAACTACATTCAGTCTGCTTCTTGTTAGCATACAATTAAGTACAACATTAGAAGCCCATCAAGTGCGCCAGCACTAATTGTTTGGTGGTGTGTTGGATAACAATGAAACCGGAGAATTAATTTATGTCTCAAGTTACCCAGAAGCTACAATAAACATACCACTTTTTCAAAGGATTTCGAATCAGGACAAGGGCGGATAATATAAAACTAAAGTAGTTAGTATTGTTTTCTTGTTCGTTTTGGACAGGGAGGCGCCGCGACGCCCAGCCGTTCTGGCGCCCTAGCGTGACGTCAGCGCTGTAGTTTCCTGGATGGAAAAATAAAACGGAACCCACGTACTGGTTGGAGAACAGAGAAAGATCTATAATTGAAACTAACAGTATAGAACTTGTGTGGGTAGTAACGGCGGCGTCAGTGGTACAAAATAGTTAAAATGTGAATGCCTGTAAAAACAAAGGAACGTCTTTATTGCATAAAAGGCAAAATATAGTTCTGCTTACAGAGTCTATATAGTATAATTCTAGTTATTAAACAGAACCCACGCACGGGAGGCACATTACCCGGCTAGTATTAGAATGAATACTACATATGTATGCAGGGTGGACCCACAGCCTGAGGCCGGACGCTTTAATAGTGTATTATTAAGAGAGGTGATGTAGAACCACAAGCAGTTTATTTTAATAATATGTTTATCCCTACGGGGTGGTCCATAAAACATTGTCTGGCCAAACCTATACTTTTAACCAGTACACCCTGTATAATATAAAATTTTTAAATCCTCATTAAATGAATATCAAAACAGTACAAGGTTGTGGTCGAAGTCTAATGGTTTTGAAGTATTAAAGTGTTAAGATGAATACTTAGAAAAAATCAACGTGGTTTCTCTAATGAAAGAATAGAAATACGAGGTGTGTTCAATTGAAACCCATCTTTGATTTATAAAAAAATTATTCAACAATTTAATTACAAATAATTATCGTCACAGTTAATGCACCTATCCCGTTGTTTTACTAACCAACATATACCCTGCTCATAGAATTCTTGTGGCCGCTGATTGAAGAAGTCTTCCACAGCTATCTGTACTTCTGCGTCAGACTAAAAATGCCAAACTTTTAACGCTTTTTTCAACGGTCCAAAAATATGGAGATCGCAAGGCGATAGCTCCGGACTATATGGTGAATGCTCTAAAACCCTCCATTTCGTTCATTGAAGATTTTCTTGTAAGTTTGGAGATATTGTTGGATCTAAGATGTTTCAGTAATCCATAATAACATTTATTCTTCTCTGAATCTCTGCACTGTTGTTATTGAGAGAAAATTACAAGATGAGGCCTTGTAATAGCCTAAGAAATTGCTTTTATAATTATAGAAATGTATACCGTGCAGCGATAAAAAGAGCTAAAATTCATGCTACCGACAATTACATATAGAACTCCGGAAATAATCCTAAAGTAATACGGGAAATCATTAATGTCAAAAAGACGGTGTTACGTAGTAACCCTGCCGATACTAACATCTCAGCAAATAAATTTAATGAATATTTTATTAACGCCGCGCAAGACATTATCAAAGATTTAAATGCTCCTACACTGCTAGGGAGTCCTTCCAGATGCACAAAAAATAGATAATTCAAATTTGCTAGCTTTGAATTTAGCAGTTACTTTCAATCAAGTCAGAGATTGTATAATGTGTTTAAAGAACTCTAGAAGCACCGATGCATACGGTTTTAATACTGACGTCATCAAACTGATTGTGAGCATTATTGTTATTCTATAGCTAAGCTAATCCCGGTTCATAAAAAGGGCGTTGGCTAACCAATGAATGCATATCTTCGAAACAAACAACCAGTTTAGTAAAAGTCAGTTCGGTTTTCGCAAGGGGCAAAGTACCTCAACCGCGATCTATAGTTTGGTAACAAAAACTTTAGAGAGTTTTGAAAATAACGAATACATGGTGACAATATTTTGTGACCTGGCAAAAGCCTTTGACGCCGTATCACATGAAATTCTTGTAAAAAAATTAGAACTATATAATATAAGCAAAGGAAGTACTACTCTAATAAAGGCATATCTGGCAAATAGATACCCGTTTGTCAGTCATAACAAAGACCTGTCGAACATGTTACTGGCACGACACGGGGTGCCGCAGGGCTCCGTACCGGGTCCCCTGGTTTCCTCATATATATAAATGATCTAACAGAAAATTTTCTTGATGTAAATATCTATCTGTACGCCGATGATTCTACTGTCATACACCAAGGCAAAAATTCTCAGGATCTTTTAAGGAAAGTCAGGAAACCCTCTCACAAATGAAACACTGGTTTGCGCAAAATAAACTTTCTCAATAACGCCAAAACAAACACAATTATGTTTTCTCTCAAACCAGATAACGTTAACACCTTGGAATCTGTAACATTTCTCGGTGTAAAGATGGACCCCACGCTAAGATGGGATTTACATTGTGATGATCTATGTAAAAAACATTGCAGCAGTATATACTTATTAAAATCGCTTGCAAATAATATTTCACAACGTATATTAAAACAGTATACTTTTCACTTTTCCACTCGCATTTAACGTATGCAATCTTGGCGTGGGGTAATTCGTCTTCCAAGGGGAGAGTCTTCGGACTACAGAGGCGAGTTATACCTATAGTGGGAGGTGTCGGCTATGGGGAGGATTGTAACTGGCTATTTAGTCACCTACAAATCCCTACCCTCCCATGCATTTTTATTATAGAAGCAGTATCAAGAAAAATATCCAAACAAGTAAGTGTCATTCCGATTATCACGATTATGATACAAGGGGAAAATCCAACCTAGTGCCTCCCTTTAATAGGCTTGATAAAACGAAAATGTATGCAAATCAATTGGGAACAATATTCTTTAACAAGCTGCCTCCTGCTGTGCGTGAGCTTCCCTTAATAACGTTTAATAGGGTTATTAAGAATTACCTAGTGTCGAAGTCATTCTATACAATACAGGAATACTTTGAAAATCTTTTTGATGACATGGTTTATTGACATTGTAGGAATTAGTAGTACATAGAAAAGTCTACTGCTCATATATATTGTTCATACATATTATATATTGTTGTGTGGTTATAACTATCATATTGGACTTATGTAATTCCTTATGGACAAATGACATCAGTAACCATTATTATTATTATTATTTTTCTATTTATTTATTTGCACTGGGTCAACCCGGTTTCCACACAGTACGGATATTACATCAAGTAGCTATGTGGTCGACAATTGTATTCTTAGGGTTATACTACAATATTCAAGAACTTTCTTACTATGTGACAGGTATTTAATATTGCGGCCTTTTGTAATTGTATGTACAGCAATGATGGAAGCTCCAATACCTTAATACTTTCGTGTAGCGCTTTAGGTATGACTCCTGTTGTTGAGAGCGTAATTAGTCCTGTCACTGCTTTATCCATATTCCATTGCTGTTTAATTTCTATACCCAGCTCTGTATATTTGGTAAGCTTCTGCACATGTGTGGATTGCAGGTTATGTGTGTTTGGTATAGCTACATCTATTAGGTAAACCGCTTTCTTTATTTTGTCAATTAATGAGATGTCGGGTCTGTTACCTTGTACTGTTTTATCTGTGATTAGTGTTCTGTCCCAGTAGAGCTTATGGGTCGCATTTTCCAATACGGCCTCTGGTGTATATTTATAATATGGTGTTACATCTGGCAGCAGTTTATGTTTGTTTGCCAAATTCTGGTGTATTATTTTTGCAACTTGGTCGTGTCTGTGCTTATAATCACTCTGCGTTAGATGTTCGCATGCTCCGGTTATATGTTGTATAGTTTCTGGGTTTTTACTACACCGTCTACAGATATCATGTAGGTCTTTGTATTAATGACCTGGTCCATAATTGCGCACATAAATCCTTCGGTTTCTGGGAATATATCCGACATGCTCAGCCACGCGTGCGATACTTCTTTATCGACATGAGGTTGACTGATTTCATGCGGATATCTTCCGTGCATAGCCTTCTGTGCCCAATTCTGGTGTTTATCCACGTTATCTGTAATTTTATATGTATTTTCGTTTAACTTTTGTTCACCGAGGTTGAGTGGTGAATGTCTGCAGTGAGCTCTTGAAACTGATCTATGTAATGGTGATGTATCTACTTTAGTATGGAAATATTGACGTAAGATGTGTATCTGTTTATTGTGTAGATTAACTATATCTATCAGTCCTCTCCCTCCTTCCTTTCTTGGTAGTGTTAATCTTTCCATTGCTGATTTAGGATGGTGCGCACGGTATTTCGTTAATTGTACCCGTGTTTTGGTTTGAAGTTGCTGGAGTTCTGTTTGTGTCCAGTGCAATATACCAAACGAATATGTGAGCAGTGGAATGGCGTAGGTGTTGATAGCTTTAATTAGATTTTGTCCACTTAATTGTGTTTTTAAGATAGTGGCCACTCTTTGTGTGTATTGTTTAGTAATAGAGACTTTAATTGTTTGTTTTGTTTATTTGTTTGTATTTGTTTTTTATTTTATTTTATTATTATTATTATTATTATTATTATTATTATTATTAATATTATTATTATTATTATTATTATTATTATTCTCTGTATTATTATTATTATTATTATTATTCTCTGTATTAACTTGCGACCCTAGGTAGACGAATTCCTTCATTGCCTCAAAGTTATATACTTACTGTGGTAAGGTTTTGACGGACTATTGGGCGCTGTCCTTTACATGCCACAACTATATATTTAGTTTTTTTTTTTGCTTTGTAGGCCCATTTCTTTTTCAGCTTCTTCGAGATTTACAAAAGCTTCTTCGATAGCTAGTAGCCTTCTTCCAATAATGTCTACATCTTCTGCGTATGCTAATACCTGAATAGACTTGTTATATATCGTTCCGTTGGTGTTGATCTTCAGTTTCTTTATTGATTTTCGCACTTCTTGTAGTGTCGGGGCGTTGTGTTTTTCTTCTTCTTCTATTTCATTCGTTAGTTGTTCGTAGTCTCGTGGTAATTCTTTACTTCCCGGTAAATCACTATTGCTTGAGTTGTCCTTGTCTTATATATAAAATATAGGAAAATGGGAAGAAAGTCATAACTTTCAATACATAACAAATTACTTCTGTACAATCAAGTTTTAAAACCAGCATGGAAATACGTTTGTCAACTAACATCAAACAAATTCAAAATTTCCAGAACAAAGTGCTGCGGAATATCGTAGGTTCCGGTAGGCTCGAAACAGATATCCACGGGGATATAGGGATAAATGCCGTGACGGAGAAAATAAAGGACCTTGTCCAGAAGCATGAGATCGGGCTTCGTCACCACGTAAACGTCGAGGTAATCCAACTTTTCGACAATACAGATCTAGTGAGAAGGCTCAAGAGGACCAAACCATTCGAGCTAGTGTAAATGCAGCTTGTGAAAATGTCAGTGAAAAAAGCAGAGCAAAAGTGAAGTAGTAATACACAAAACAAAAGTGATGCAAGACATTTAGCTAATTTAAGTTAGATAAAAATTGCTGGTTAGTTTTTTAGACTAGTTGCGATGTAATATCTTATAATAATTAAAACAAGAACAATACCGCTAAACGTACATAAATATACTCCGTCTCAGAGGTTTATCTATTAGGGTACATACACCAAAGCATTTGTAAATTCCAACGGTGTACGTTTAGAACGCGTTTTATTTGGAAACACATCTTAAACCGAATCATAGCAGAAATATACATATATCTCTGGTCATTAAGAATCTGTAAATTCCTGTACCATATACCACAGCTGGCAGCTTCAGAGTCCTCGTAATACTGAGTACTACCTTTGACTTTATATACCCTACCTTTGACTTTATATAAAGTCAAAGGTACTACGTATTACGAGGACTCTGAAGATGCAAGCTGCCATGTCTTGGGAAACGTTAGTTTGTTTAGGTTCACAAACAGTAACCAGTAATCCTGCCTTTGCTGAGTGTCATCTCCAATCGACGACGCGGTCCAACCCGAAAATTAATCATAGTACTTAAGAATAACTAACATTTAGATTAATGCTGTGAAGAACATTTGGTTAATTACCGAGTACGGTAATCAGCTCAAAGTTAATTTGCATAGTTTAAATGCCGATGACCCATTTAAAACAATTTCACTTTAAAGAGACCATCGCAAAGGACAAACGAAAGAAAAACAAAGGGGGAGAATATGCAGACAGAGAGAGATCGCTGGTTTTTAGTTCTTACTTCTAATTAACGTAGTTGTAGGATAACATTTAACGCACGACAGGTTAAAACAAACTTACATTTGTTTAGAATACAATTTGTAAGGCACATAAAAAAAAACTTAAATATTAACATATAACAAAAAAGATTACCAACAATTTCGTAGTAGAGGAAATTATAATTTATAAAATATTTGTTGATGATCATTGGAAAGGTTTTCTCAATGGTCGTGATTGATGAATATTCTTTTGGAAAACAATATTTTGATTATTTTCTAAATTATCGAATATTGTTTAAATATTTCAGTAGCTGAAATAGTTACCGAGTAGTGCAGGTTGTCATATCTAACTGCCATATAATATGAAAAAATGCTTTGTTATTGAGGTAAATCCCTCACAAAGTTTCACTGCTGGGCTATACAGGGTGTCCTAGTAAACTGCATAAAATATGGTAATATCGCAAATGCTAAGAAATTCGGTGAATTTAAAATTATTCAGCGTTTCAATCAAACTAATTCGCATTCATAATACTGTCAATTTTTCTTTTATTATTAGCAAATACTAAAACAATTTAAACTAGATTTATACATAGTGGCTCATTAAAAGTCAGACAGTCTGTAACATCAGGTTGAGAAAACAAAAATATAGGAAAATGTATTTTTTTTTCATGATCAATAGCATTACACAATATGTTAGAGACTACTAAAATAATTTAAAGTAGATAATATAAAGAAAGATAATAATAAAAAGAATAAAAATTATGAGAAATGTGTTCGTTTATATTTTTTTTCAGTAACAATAACATAAAAAATAATAAGAAAGAAATAATTACAACACAAGTAAATGTATACAGGGTGATTACTTTACCTTGTAGCATGTGGGTAGGCTACATACATTACAGCTGTTTGTATTCCGTTGGTGTCTTTGTAAACTTTACATTGTGCAGATAAATAAAAATCAAAGTAGTTACGTTGGATGTACTAAGAAACTACAGTGAAACTATTTACTAACAAATAAGGTGCAGTTTTGTAATAGGTACATTTACAATATTTATTTCTAATAATTTAAACAGAACAAACACACAGAAAGCCAAGATTGCATATACACATATTGACATAACAATAAAAACAACAAGCAAAATAAATTAAATAAAAATAGAAAGAAAAACACTAAATAATGACATAATAAATGTTCAAACTGCCGTCCACCTTGCTTTTCACATAAGTCAAGCAGCCGTAGAAGAGAATTGCTAACAGGAGTTAGGTATGTATGGTGTGATTCACATGCACTATTCAATAATTCTTTCCCGTAAATCTTCCTGACCTTCTACGGGAGTTTCGTAAACGTCATTTTTCATTTTACCCCACATAAAGAAATCTAATGGAGTCAAGTTCTGAGTACGTGGAGGCCAAAGATGAATTGCACTTCTTGTAATTAGTCTGTTATGGAAAGTTTCATCTTAGTAGTTGCTTACAATTCTGTAGAAGTGGGCAGGTATTCCGTCATTTTCACATACACCGTCGAACACAAAAAGGAATGTTGTCTAAAAGTAAAGGCAAATCATTTTCTAAAAAATGTAAGTATATTTCCCCATTTATTCTGACTTCAAAAGAGTGAGGACCAACGATGCCACACCGCGCATTTTCAGTAAAAATTCTTTGAAAGTGTGCTTTCCGAATTCAATGTGGGTTATTTTGTGAATAGAAATGGCAATTGTGTTTATTTACCCAACCATTGTTATTAAACGTTGCTTCGTCAGAAAATAGAATATTTCTTAGTATCAATAGATCAGTAGTAACTTCAATTCTAAAAAATTGGCAGAAATTCATTCGACGTAGGTAATCATCTTCAGTTAGGTGTTGCCCTAATGTGACGGGGTAAGGATAAAACCGGTTTGCTTTAAAAATGTTGAATATTGAAATTGGCTAAAGCCTACAGTTGTTGCAACTGCTCGTTGTCTATTTGTGGATTACCAGTTACTGTCCAACTGTCCACATTGCCGCAAGTTTTTTTCAACGCTTAAATGCATTATGTGATTGAAGGTCCCTCGACCCCTCTGCATTCTCCCAAAATCAACATCATATCCGTTTTCTCGCTATTAGAATCCTTTGAAACTGATTGTTATTACCACAAGAATCTATACAAATCAATTTAACAAAACAGTAGTTGACATTTTCCTGTCCAAAGGACACTAGATGTAAAAAAATATTTATTATAGCTAAAAAAAAGTTAATTGCGCATTTCATGCACATGTGAGACCTATTTGTTACGAGATAAAATGATCATACTGTATATGGTACTTTGCAAATACTGAGCTAATTAGTAACAGTACATTGAGAAAATATGTATAAGGAGAAATAAAAGAATATTTCAATAAAAATTGCCTGCACATTTCTGATAGCAATTACTACAAATATTTTAAGTAGGTTTATACACAGTGGTACATAAATACTGAATCAATCCGTAACAGCATGGTAAGATGAAAATAATAGGAATTGTGACAATTTTGATTTCCTTCATTATCAAAATCATAAATAAAAGAAAGCAATTACTGCATAAATTTAAAGTAAATATATACATAATGCACCGTAAAAAATAATTCATCTATATCAGCACATTAAGAAGATAAAAATTAGGAGAAATGTAACATTTTTCCGTAATCCATATCGCTGGAAGATGATAGGAATTACTTAACAAATTTTAATTAAATTTATACATGGCGGTTCGTAAAAAAATTATCAATCCTTAACAGCACATTGAGAAAATAAAAATTAAAGAAAAAACAATATTTTTCGTGATGCATATCGATGAAAGGTATGACAGTAATTTGTACTACAAAAAGATTAAATAGATTTACACTTGGTGATTAGTAAATACTAAGTCAATCTGTAACAGCACAATAAGAAGATACAAATAAGAATAAATATGACAACGTTGTCATGATCAATATCGCAAAGAAATGCATAAAAATAAGCTACAAAAATTTTAAATGCATGTTTACATCGTGTTTCGTAAATACTGAGTCACAGCATGGTAAAAAGATAAAAATTATGGGAAATGTGTCAACTTTTTCAATATCGCTAAAGAATTTGTTAGCAGTCGCTACACAAAATTAATTTATACATAGTGGTTCGTAAAAACTGAATCAGTCCGTAACAGCACATTGAAGGGATAAAAATAAGAAGAAATGTATCAATTTTTCATAAACAATATCTTTAAAAGATATGATAGCAATGAAAAATTATGAATATATTTATACATGGTGCTTTGTAACTACTGAGTCAATGCGTAACAGCATGGTAAAAAGATAAAAATTATGGGAAATGTGACAAATATTTTCAATATCGCTAAAGAATTTGGTAGTAGCAGCTACACAAAATTAATTTATACATAGTGTTTCGTAAAAACTGAATCAGTCCATAAGCGCACAATGGAAAAATAAAAATAAGAAGAAATCTAACAATTTTTCGTGATCAATATCACTAAAAAATATGATAGCAATTACAAATTATAAAGATATTAATACAGGGTGCTTTGTAAATACTGAGTCAATCCGTAACAGCATGGTAAAGAATAAAAATTATGGGAAATGTGACAAACCTTTTTCAATACCGCTAAAGAATTTGGTAGCAGCCGCTACACAAAATTAATTTATACATAGTGGTTCGTAAAAACTGAATCAGTCTATAACAGCACAATGAGAAGATAAAAATAAAAAGAAATATAACAATTTTTCATGATCAATATTAGTACAAAATATGATAGCAATTACAAATTACAAAGATATTTGTACATGGTGCTTTGTAAGTACTGAGTCAATCCGTAGCAGCATGGTGAAAAGAGAAAAATTATAGGAAATGGAACAACTTTTTTCAATATAGCTAAAGAATTTGGTAGAAGTCACTACACAAAATTAATTCAAACATGGTGGTTCGTAAAAACTGAAACAGTCCGTAACAGCACAATGAAAAGATAAAAATAAGGAGAAATGTATCAATTTTTCATGATCCATATCACTAAAAGGTATGATAGCAATTAGGAATTATAAAGATATTTATACATGGTACTTTGTAAATACTGAGTGAGTCCGTAACAGCTTGTTAAAAAAATAAGAATTACTAGAATTGTAACCATTTTTATCTTGTCTCCGCCTCAACATTGTGAATAAATTGGGAGTAGTTCTTCAAAACTTTACTGCAAAATATTTGGTTACCTACTTAGCAAATCTATACTAAATCCACCATAATGACGAAAGGATTATATAGTTACTTTGACAAAGAGATATAGAAATTTTCACTTTACATGCTTCTAACTTTCTTGGGAAACTTCTACGTGTATAAATGTACATGACTGCATGTAGGACTTATTTTGTTCCCTACGCACAGTGTTCTGTGTTATTATTTACTTAAACGCTTGGTATTTCTATAAATTACATAGCAATAAAGCTTCAACATATATAGTATCAAATCTGAAAGAAGTAGGTTTTGAAAATTTATAAGAAATAATTATTTTGTTAGCCTCTTCAGATTGTGTTACGTCGCATGTTCTAAGAATTTTCAGCAAATAGTTGCATTGTTAGTAATACATCTTTGTACATTCACTAATGAGATGCGCTAAATTACATTCCAGGCAGGTAATTTCACCCTTTAAAAGCAATTAGGGTTAGGTCAGTTAATGACCAAATTTCTAAATTTGTGCACTTGCAAACCGTCCTTCTTACAAGAAACTTGGTGCAATAGTTGTGTGTGTCTATTATTGGATGTATAGTCTCAATCATGTGTAAAATGCATGTAAGTAATTAATTATATGTAACTATTAAAGTTTTTCTATTCTATTAGTATGATTTAATTGTAATTTAGAGGTTTATCTGCATTTATTTGAAGCTTTGGACTAAATTAATTACGATACAGCATTCTAGTAACATTTTTGTTTGAATTTATTTGTACCGTGAGACCTAAAGAAGTCGCAAAAGCGTATAGCTCGTTGTTTTTTTTGAGATATATAATTTTTGTAGCTATGGTTTAAATGATATTTTCTACAAAAAGGACCTAACAAACCTCAACTGGTACTTCCGGATGTAACCGGAACATAATATATACAGTTAAATGAAAATATGCTCATAAATATATTTATATTTATTATTTTTTTAAATAGAACGCGTTGAAAAGAAAAATTACTAAATCATACCAAATACTAATTTCTAATAAATCTTAAATAATTTTATTCTATTTAAAAATAATTGTATACTTATGTAAATTACTAATTCGCATAACTTACAGTCAACGACCAAAGTAATGACTAATGACGCTAATAGGGGCGGTCTATAGGCAACAAGTTTTACATGAATTCGTGTACAATTGCATTCGAATGCATAACATTAAATCGGTGTCATTTTTATCAACTTTTGTTTAACAGAAAGCGATAGGTTTTTAGTGTTTTGTCAAGTTCTGTTTTAGAGAAGATAGGTTTTAATCTTCTAAACAAATGTTGCATTATACAGCTACTAAATACATAGTTGCTCTTTACTTCCTTAGATATCTACAAGTTAGCATTGTACATCCACGTAGTTTGACAAATAAAAATCCGAGAAATGCATAATTTTGAAAGCTTACAGGGTGTTCCAAAACTAAAGACATGCAGGTAGTTCAAGAACATATTAAAATAATCATCGATTATGAAGGTGCAATTTCTTTTGGACCTAGGTTTAGAGAATTGTATTGTAATTTTGTTAGAGTACCTATTATAGAACAGCAAATATGTCTTATGCCTTGCACCGGTCAAATAATTTAAAAAATGCTGTAATATTTTTAATTTTTAATATCTTACAACACAATAAATTAAACACTAAATATGGCAAGATATTCCGCCTTGTAATAACATTAATTTTATGTGTATGTGTTATGCGTAATAATATGAATTTATTCAATAATGGAAAGTTTATCATAACAGAAAAAAAAAATTATTACGGAATATGCTTATTAAAAATACTTACTGTTAAAGAATACATTTTAAAATTATTTCCAAAACTGTTTCGTCTCCTGAATTTTTTTAATGTTTTTTATTGCAGTAGCCTTCTGTTGTAAATCAATGAAAAGTTTCTATTAAAGCGTTAGAGATACTAAGATAAGTGTGGTTCGCGACCCCCTCGGGAATCGCGATATATGATTAGGGGGTCGCGAGAGGATTTCTAAAATAAAAAACAAAATTACTTTTCAAGACATTTAGTTTTGCCTTTCACAAAGAAAACAAAAATGAATCAAAAATGAAACAGTTAAATTTGTAATAAATGCAAGAATCTAAACATAAATAACTGTAAACATAAAAACAAGTTGCAAGGTAAAAACATTAATGCGATGTATGTGCCTGTTTTTCAGAAACTCGCTTTTCAGATCTTTTTTGACATTCACACTAACCCCACCCCTCCAAGAACCGCTTTCGCATTGCTTCGGGGGGTACGGACGTCCTTGACATACTAGTCTTTCATGCAACATGCACCCTAAACTTAACTGAAATACGGTCGTCTTAGCCGGGGTTTGACCTAGCGGCTTGAGCCACATTTCACTGTGACCTCGACTGGCAGCTCTTGTTCGCACTGCCCCATCGAGGTCCCTAGCTTTTCAGATCCGGGCTGTATATTCGATACACACACACACACACACAATAATATCATTTTCAAGTTCGAGGCGATTCTTTACTTTTGTATTGATGGCAGAAACGAGAAAGTTAATTCGCATAAATATGATGTAGCAAACGGCACCAAACCCTTCATAACTTTGTCTGCAAACTCGGGGCATTCTTGCATTATTTTGGTCCAAAATCAATCTACGCTGTGTAAAAATAAGTCCAGTTTCAATATTCCATCACATGGTATTTCAATAAGTTTTTTTTTCGTGTTTGTCGAAATGTCAGCTTGTTCAACGAAATTGTCTAAAAGCGAAGCCAGTATCCATCTCCGAGTGTCATAACTGTTTTGAGTTTCCTTGGAGAAGTTGGCAATGAATTGTTGGTGCAAATTAACTTACATATCTGCAAAACATGCTCTGAATTTATCATATTATCATCCTTAACTAAGTCTTCCATGAGTTCTTGAACGCACTGGAAGGAATTCAACTTCTTTTTTCGTCAACCATACATCAGGTTTCTTCATAAATCCGTTAATTTTGTGCGTGGCTATTATGTTAATATCGGGACCTTGCAAACTGCTATTCAGAGTGTTTAAGTGCTCGAAAATATTATCCAGAAAATCCAGCCTAAGAAGCCAAAAAGAATTGGAAAATATGTTCTCATATTCCGGTTTTTCATCTTGCAGGTACATGAAAAGTTCCGCTTTTAACACGAAAACTTTTTTCAAGACATTACCCCTCGAAAGCCATCTTACTTTCGAGTGTAAAGAAAATTTTCGTATGAAGAACCCATATATTTAGAATTTTTTTGAAAAATGCGTCCCTGCAAAGTTTTTCCCTTGATGGAATTTACCACTTTAATGGTATGTTTTAAAACACAAGCCATTTCAGAAGGTAAGATTTTGGTACAAGACCTACTCGATGTAAAAAACAATGTAACCATGTATCATCTGGCATTATTTCTTTTAATCTGTCAACTATACCAGAACGATGACCTGTTATAGCCTTGGTGCCATCGGTGCATATCGCAACGCATTTTGCCCAGTCAATCTCATAGTTATTAATACTTTGCATGAAATTGTTGAATAAACATACTCCGGTGAAATTGACTTCTAATGGAAAACAAAATAAAATATCTTCTGCAATACCATGTCCAATATTGTATTTTAGAAATGCTATAAATTGGCCATAATTAGAAATATCCGTAAATTTGCCCGTCTGTAATGAGATTTTAAATATTTTCAACAATTTGTGCTCGAACATCTTCTGCCATATCACATACTTTTCTTTGGATAGTATTATTTGAGAGGATTATTGCTTTCAGCTTGTAAACCTCTTGTACACCAACCATTTCAACAGCTGATGGTAAAATCACATCTTCAGCAATTTGATGTGACTTACTGGTTTTTACAATGTGAAATGCAACTCGATAACTTGATAGTAATGCTTTTTGATTAGTAGTAGTTGCCGATAAAAAAGTGGCTACGCACTGAGGTTTTCTTTGAAATAACAGAAAAATCATATTTAAGATGTTTATCGCGGTACAATTTATATTCCTTTGTATTCTTGTCACTGCCGGTCGCGGAAGGTTCTAAAAACTGTTTTAAAAATGTATCCATCTTTAACTAAACGAGTATAGCTCATACTTAAAGTGAAATATTTGTTATCGATTTATTGCACTCAACACACAATCAGCAGTACAGCACACAATTTTGATATGATGACTAATCTCCTCACGGTCCACTGCTTAAATATATAAAGCAAAATGGATTTTCCAGATTATTCCAGTGCCATCTAGAACCCTCCCGAATATAGTGCAAATTTCCGGAAACACCGAGAATAAATAAATTGCGCTACTTGGCAATAGATGGCGTCAGTTGGACATTTCGCTGCTGATTGAGACACCAATAAGTAGTTAATACATTCATGCTTACTCTTAACCATTCAAAGTGCAAATTGCTTATTTAAATAGCAACATAACCCCAATGCATCTTCCTGTAAGAATATTGTTAGGTAAAATAGGGGTCCTTGTTGCTATTAGGGTAACGGTTTATCGAATTACCCATTACTCAAAAAACTGGTGTCACAGTTCAGATTCGGGATTAAGAAACCAATAGTTCGCGGCCACGGACCTTTGAGCTACACACTTTTATTGTATTCCCTAATAAGTTTAAAAATAAAACCCTAAATTAAATTTCTCTTAGAATTTATGCGGTATTTTTAAAACGCCCTGTGTATTTTGCTTATATAATGCGGTATTAAATAAAATCATTATATTACCATTATTGTCAGACTATACAGGGTGTCCGAAAAGTATGGAATATCGTATATATCTCAGTAAATATGCATTTTATGAAAAAATGTTTTCTATAAAAGTTGCTTAGTGTTTTGTTTCACATTACAGGGCAATATTAAATAACTATTCTTTAAAAAAACAAAAGCGCAACGAATTACACTTCAATTTTTTTTAATGGAAAGGCACCCCTTTGTTGTACTCATTTGATAGAGAATTTTTTTCTCTTTTCAATGATGTAGAACATTAATACACTTACATTAGTAAAAATTTGATTAAAACGCAAAAAGTATTTGAAAGTTTATTTCAATGTTTATCTAATCTAATCTAGTCACATTATTGTCGGTACACTTTTGATACACTTTTGTTTGTTTAATTAATTTGACATTTTGATTAGCGTGATTACAATAAAGTTAGAAAAGATAAGATTTGCTATGGACCATTTATCAGAAAAACATCGTATCGATATTTTAATGATGCTGGGATATGGAGACAGAAGGAGAACACAGCAAGAAGTTTGCAATTTGTTTAATAACGTGTACCGCGAATACTCTATTACTCAGTCTACAGTAAGTAAAATCTTGCATAAATTTCATGAGACGGGTTCTGTCAAAGATCTTCCAAAAACGGGCAGACCTAAAACTGTAAATAATGAACAACGAGAAAATGTGATGTTGGCTGTCGTGGAAAATCCGCATGTTTCTGTTCGACAAATTGCTCGAGAACATAGGTACTTTAACGAAATCTGCTGTACACGAAGTTCTCAAGGAGAGGTGGCATCCGTATAAACCTTGTGTAGTTCAAGAATTATTAGAAGATGATTTAGAGCGAAGATTGCAGTTTTGCGAAGACGTAACAATTAGGCTTCAGGAAAATGCAAATTTTCATAAAAATATCCTCTTCACTGATGAGGCAACGTTTTGTTTAAATGGTACCATTAACAAGCAAAACACGCGCTACTGGTCTTCGCAAAATCCTAGGTGGTATACAGAAGGACACACCCAATATCAGCAGAAAGTCAATGTCTGGGCAGGAATCATTGGAAACCAGATTCTAGGACCTTTCTTTATAGAAGATAATTTAACAGCAAATTCTTATCTAGATTTTTTAAGATTCGAATTAGTTCCTGCTTTAGCTGTTTTATTTCCTAATGAACTAGATCCAGATGTACCCCATAACAGAATATGGCTGCAACAAGACGGGGCTCCCCCTCATTTCGGAATTAATGTCCGACAGTTCCTTGACAATACTTTCCCTTATCGATGGATAGGCAGAAGAGGTGCAGTAGAATGGCCAGCTCGCTCACCAGATTTAAGTCCGCTTGATTTTTTTCTGTGGGGCCATCTCAAAAGTAAGATTTATGTCAATCTGCCGGACGATATCGAAACTCTAAAAGACCGTATAAGAACAG
>JABXWE010002719.1:0-18785 GCA_014611495.1 Limonius californicus | reverse complement strand
AATTCCAGTGGTCTCTTAGTTTTAATTTTAGAATTTCTACTAAAAGGAAATCTAGTCATTTTGCTTTCTGCACAAATTCCACATACTTCAGTGTCACTGGCCTCTACATTACAATTTCTAAAGTTTAAGCCTTCAACCATATTTTGCTTTGACAGTTTTAATACATTTCTGTAACTCAAATGACCTAATCGTTTATGCCAAATTTCAATATTTTCTACTCTTTTACAAACATTAGCTTGAGTTTCATGCAGTAACTTAAATTCAATTTCATACATATTATTGACCCTTTTTCCAAAGGCTAACGGTACGGAATTCTTTTCAATTACAGTACCCTTATCATTAAAGACTACTTTTAAACCACATTTAGCTAGTCTTTGAACCGACAGTAAATTATGCCTTAAACCTACAACATATAAGACATCCCTAATTTCTGCAGTTTTACAGTGTCCATTTACATTTAGAACTACATTTAAATTACAAACCTTATTAGCCGTCAAGAAATGTTCAGATTTGGCAACGCATACCTTAATGGGGTCTTTCAACTCACGCACTGCTGTTAGGTTTTCCATGTTGTTAACCATGTGATCCGTGGCTGCTGAGTCGATGTACCATTTAACACCACTTGTCGAACTAGTTGGTGAATTTGTTTCCGTTAAAAATGCAATGTGTTCACTAGTTTCAACTTTCTGGGCATCCGTGTGATTTGCTTGGAACCGCGACCTGCAGTCACTTCTTTTGTGCCCCGGCCTTCCACATTTATGGCATTTAAACGTTGGCTTCCTATTAAAATTTCCATAGTCCTTTTGCTGAAATTGACCCTTTGAAAAAACTTGTTTGTAAGTGTTACTGCTGAAGGCTGCTGAATCATTGTTTAAATTCCCTTCTCGATGATACTGCTTCTTCATTTCTTGATCTAGAAGTTTTCCTTTCACGAATTCAATCGTTAGTTTTTCTGGTTCCAGCGTCTCCAATGCTGTTACGATGGGATCATATGATTTTGGCAACGACAGTAGAAGGTGACATACAGTGTCGATTTCTTCAAGCTTTGCTCCTACGGTTTTGAGTTCTCGTACTATTTCATCAAATTTGGAGTAATGCAAATCTAGTGAATCGCCTTCTTTTAACTTTAATGTTAACAATTTTTTCCGAAGGTAAAGTTGACTAGCCACGCCCTTCCTCTGGAATACAGATTCCAGCGAATGCCACATTTGGTACGCTGTTGTTTTATCGTTTACATGTTGAAGTTGAGATTACTTATGCATTGAATGATCAATGATTTACATTTTTTATCCAGCTTTAAAAGGGCTACATCGAGACTTTCAGGTTCTTTCTCGATGCATTCTTTGACCCCGTATTGGTCAAGAATAATTTCCATACGAAACTTCCAATGATCATATCCTTTTCCATCAAACTGTGCGACTCCGTATCGTTCATACGTGAATTTATCCAAAGCATTCATTTTTAGGTTAGATTCCGTTTTTCGAACTGAGTACCTTCAAAAACTTCGTTGATATTTTTATTTCAGCTTGCCTGGGCCCATAACCTGTTGAACTGCAGAACAGCACAGCAAATAAACGAAGTTTCGGTTTAATAATTAATTTATTTGACACAGGAAAAACGTGACATACATAATGCGCACAAGATGGTGTATATAATACCAACCAACGGTAACAAAAGAAAAGAACTCTAAACCTAAGCATTTGATTGTTAGTTCAACATTTTCTAAACAAAAACTGTAAAGTTCTGGATTAATATGTGATTTGTGTCCGTCTTGAAATAAAAGTACGGGAAATTTGATGTCGTTTTCTAGTAGCCAAGTGTAGAAACAGTTACAGATGTATTCATAATAAGTCTCGGAGACCATCCACCCCGAATCCGATCGTCCAACAAAAAAAGTATCCGGAATGGAGAAATTGACATCCCTTGGAATTCTTTTGTACGGCAAGACTATCATAGGCGGAACAGTAAGCCCCGACGCCGAAAAATTACACAAAACTGTAACAGACTCTTTTTCTGGCCCACTACTTATCTCATAAAAATTTTTATGTTCGACTCAATCATAATAGGTTGATCTATGACACTGTTGAGAATCCATAATCTGTCACTTTATTGGACTAGTCCATAATGATAAAGTAATTTGGACTCCTGTCAGTGTCAAATTATTTGAAAATTAAACTTCAAAATAACGATTTATTTTAAACAAGAAATACACAAAACGTAATTTTTTCATTTTAAGAATACAAACATTATAGATATTATATTTTAATTATACTAGATTAATATTAATAACGCAATCCGTATTGTTACTAATGTTGATTCCTGATGACCTCTTTTGATGCAATATTTCCTTGGTCACGCCTTTTAAATTTATTACTGAAGAATTTTCACCAAAGGCTTCCGTTCCCAATATTGTGCTGGCTACACTAATTTTGGATCTGTCAGATTGGTCAATATAGCTTTTCGCAGTAGTCGAGGAACGCCATCCTCCATGTCTCTTTATATCCTCCAATTTTGCTTCCGCATTTGCTAGAATACTGGCCGAGGTACGCCGAAAGCAATGACTCGTGTACGATGATGGATTTTCTAAATTAAGAAATTTGGCCACAATATTTGGCACACTTGCAATTTTATGTACCCCTACTGGTTGCACAGTGCATTTCTCTTTAGTATAGTTCACAAAAAATCTGCAATGGGGTGTCTTTGGAGAACGAAGTGCCACGTATTTTCTGATTACCTCCAACAAATCCAAATTTTTCAGTTTTCCCGGCACAATCATAAAAGATCTGTCAGTCTTTGTTTTCGTTTCCGCAAGTTTTACTATAAAGTGGGTTTTATGATCTTCAATATTTGTGGTCTGCAATGAAACTAATTCATGTCTTCTGCATCCACCAGCTACTCCGAATATAAGAATTACCTAAAAATTATGAATTATTATATCTGACATACCCATAACATAACTTATTAGTTATTACCTTATTTAACAAATGTTCTTTGTTACTGGCCTTTACTAAAAATGTATCCACATTTTCTTTGCTCAATGTCAAAGACTTCTTGGCTTTATGCCCTTCTCCTTTTCTCTTGAGATACGGAATGAGGTTCGGAAATTTGCTAATTATATCTATTCCCTCATTGATATTTATCGTTGAACGTAACATAGAGTACTTACTCCATAAAGAAGAACTTTTATAAGAAACCAACTCACTATTGAAATAAGCCAATATACTATCCTCTGTGGTAGAATTAATTTTTTTCCGCAAGCACCACAGTCGGTAATCCTTGTAAGCGCTTTCGTATAGAGTTTTGGATTTGCTGGGTAAAAGCATTTCTCTCGCACTCGATGCTATTTGTCTTATGTTGTCTGAAATTTCCATTTCTTCTGGTAGATCCATTTTTAAACTACCAGAACCAATTAATAATTATTAAATCGACGCTTTCTGACACATTTACAAATTTAAAACATCTACATATCTATGACAACGCAGAAGGCACACTATATAATATTTTCTATTGCAAATTTCACTAAATAAAATATATTTTCCTAGACATTTTTTGAATCGAACATAAAGCTAAGTATGTTACTCGTACATAATCAGACTTAATTAACTCGTCTTTATTATTGGCCTCGCGCGCAAGCGCGCTCTGCCAATAAACTCAACTCGTCCAATAAAGTCTTAGATTATGTACTTGTTACATAAATAGCTATTGTACTGCTTGGGTCCCAACAATCGTCCAGTTTTTGGGTAAAACTGCATACCCGTTTCGTCTGCATGAAATATTCTTGTACTATCCATTAATATATCTTCTACATTTTCTTTTTTAAGGTAATTAGAGAGTTCTGTAAACCATTATCTGATGCCTGTTTCTGTTACCGCTGCTCGAGCTTTAGAGATTCTTTCTGTATTGCGTTTGGCAATTTCTGGTCTTCTATTTAAAAATAAAGTTAACCATTTTCTTCCAGGTCGATCATCTGGAAATGGATTTTCTTGGCTAGTTGCTTTCATTACTGCTTGAACTGCATCTTGCACTTCTGCGGGATGCATTGGAAAGCCGAGTTTAGCTTTTCCAAGTATCCAAAGCGAAAGTCTATCTTCCTCGCTTTTTAATAAAATGGGAGGCGGTCCCATTTTCCTTTCCATTGGAACTTTATTCCTAACTTTTGCATTAAGTGTTGCTTTTGGTATTTGATATTTTTTTGCCGCAGCATTTTGTGTTGACAATCCGCTGCGCACTTCTTCAACGGCTGCTTGAAGAGCCTCTTCAGAATAATTAAATCGGCAATATTTTTTTTGCTTTAGTAACTTCAGCCATCTGTAAGTAACGGATGTTTACCACTAATATACTATGCTTTAACCCACTATTTCGATAAAAAAATGAATAATTTTCTTAAAAATGCGTATTAATATATTGCTCCATTTAATGAACACGTTGAAGCTAATGAATGAACTTTCCAACTAACCCCCGTTCATTTACTGGGTAGAGGACAAAAATAATCTTTTCATTGATATTTTCTGAATCTAGACTAGTTCTTACATTAAAAAAGTGCTCAATGTTTTTAAATACAAATAATTTGACCAACGCCAGTAAACGAACATGTTGTTCGTTAACTGGGCTGAATATTATTTTTTGCCCTCCTGAATTGTAAAGCTAGCTTTGACATCATGTATACGTCATGTGAAACTAGATTTTTACCCACAATGTTGCAAAGTACGGCTAGTATGCGGTAACGTAACCAATAAATTTTAGCCTTTCAGGGACGCTTAAAAAATAAATTAAGCATAGGACAATAAAATCTAATTTAGAAAACGCTACTTTACACCATATTTGACACGATAATGTAGAAAATAGAAGCGTAAAATGTTGTTATTATTTATTATAAAAGTATAGCGCCATCTATAAGAAATTCACATGAAACAAATTTGAATTAGTCAAAATGTCAAAGTTTGTTACCAACATTAAAAAAATATTCTAAATCTGTTTTTTTCTTAAATAGTCGGCCAAAAAATTTTATACAAATTTCGTGCATAAATGATTTTACAACGCTCCAGCTAATGGGGAACTCGCCCTTCGGGCTCGTTCCCCAAACGAGCTGTCGCGTTGTAAAATCAACTTTTCCGCACTCTAATGTAAATAACTATTTTAAGCGTCCCTGAAAGGCTAAAATTTACTGGTTACTTTACCGCATACTAGCCGTACTTTGCAACATTGTGGGTAAAAATCTTGTTTCACATGACGTATACATGATGTCAAAGCTAGCTTTACAATTCAGGAGGGCAAAAAAGCATTTTCGATGCCGTGTCAGTTTTCAGTTTTACAGTAAACTGGAAAGCTTTAAAAATTAGAAAATGTTGGGGCGGTAAAATGACCGAGACCCGGAAGACGAATACGTTGGTGGCGTATTCTGTATAACGTAAGCCAATTAAACGAATTTTCTATCCATGGGGACAATAAGCAGCAATAAATAACAGTCAGCAAAATCTACATGTCAGCAATCTCTGTATGGTTCATGCGTGTCATTTTATTTACTGGGATCAGTCTACTCTAGTTAATTTATTAACCTACTTGTTAATTGTAACTGCCAAAATCTCAAGTCTGCATTTATGTGTACACACTCTATGTCTGTGACTACAGTTTACAGCATAATATCTGACTACTTTTATATCTAGGATCTGCAAACCCCTTCTAATAGTTTCATTTTAAGAAGCACGATGCTTCGACCTGCATGCACAACGGTTTGGAATGAAAACTTTCTAAAATTGTAGCGTTAACAGCACATGTGTGCTGCAGTTGAAGTCTGTATTTTATTTTCCATAATTGCCAGTGATCTTATTAATCACTTTTTTTTAGTCTAAATGAAGGTTTCTTCTTCAAATATGTGTTTTCTAGGTTAATCCGCGGTCGAGATATATAGCAAGATATACGAATGAATTAGTGCGGTTACATGCAGTTGTTGAATTTGCCGTTTTCCATTGTAAATAACCTTTGTACATCTTTTAGTTTCTATTGCTTTTATTCGCCATGATTTCGACAATCTCTGACTTTTATTGTGATAATTTTGAAACTATCTTTGGATGATTAAGAATGAGCCATTAGTGGTGTATCTTCTGCAAATGTAGCAATCGTGTTATCTCTTAACATTAAAATATCTGATGCCATCATCATCATCAGTCAGCCCATTCCTGTTCAGTGCTAGACATGGATCTTTCTTGTGTTCCATCGTCCTGTGATATAAGTAAGCACACAGTATGGGACCCAATACACTTCCCTAAGGGACGCCAAATGCAGTTGTCTGTCATCTTGATACTTCACTAATAAATGTCTTTCACCCATGTAAGATTTCAGTATGCCAAATATATTTTGGGGAATGTTTTGTATAATATAGAAGCCCACGTACCATATATTATCAAAGGTCTCAATTACACAGAGGAATACCACTGTGATTTCTTAACATTAAAAAATTTGATGTCGTCATTATCAGTCAACCCATTTCTGTTCAGTGCTAGACATGGATCTTTCTTGTGTTCCATCGTCCTGTGATGTAAGTAGGCACACAGTATGGGACCCAACACACTTCCCTAAGGGACGCCAAATGCAGTTGTCTGTCATCTTGATACTTCACTAATAAATGTCTTTCACCCATGTAAGATTTCAGTATGCCAAATATATTTTGTGGAATGTTTTGTATAATATAGAAGCCTACGTGCCATAGGTATATTGTCAAAGGTCTCAATTACACAGAGGAATACCACTGTACAATAGTTCATATTTATATGCTGTTCTCTAAACCAGAACTGCTATTCTGGGATCGGTGTTGTTCTTCTAGCTATGCTGATTTTCTCCGTTATAGGAAGAGTTTCCCGAATGAATAATGAATGTATATGTAAACATGTCGAAGAAGAGGGATTTCTCACGCCGTAATTGTATTCTATAGTTAAATCGTAAATTATATAAATATTCACTATGTAGCATAGTTAAGTACATAAAAACAAAATTATATGTACCAACGCAAAAATTGTATTGGTCATTATTATTTACTAAATACAGTACAACCTCCCTAATCCGGACAGATAAAATTAGCCACCCTTCTGGATTTGCGAATTTTACGGATTATAAAGACATTTGAAAGAACTACATAATAATAAAGCAAGAAATATATTTTTAATGAATTCTAATTATTATAACTAATTTTACACTGTTTTATGTTTTCGAAAAAATGTACACATCTTCGAAATAAAACAACACTGTGCATTATAATGCTATTTACTTTTGTCCATGAAAAGCATTTAGAAAATGACGGAACAGCATATATTTCTACATGATTTTATCATAAGATTCTACAAACTCACATTCGGAATTCATCCCATTATCGTCTACTTTTGAAATGTCTGCAATTCAATCTTGATTTGTCTTTTCACTGTGTTCAGTTGCCCAATTAAAAACTTCCTCGGCACTAACTTATGAATCAGTATAATTAAACATTTGCGTAATGGGGTTTAAATTTCTATTTACTGATTCATATTCCCACTGTTGTTTCAACTGATTCAAACGAATTTCATCTTCTTCGTGCCATTATCCTTTAGTAACGTCTCACTTTCTTTAATATTTTTGTCAGTTACAGTTTCCCATAATTGAAGCTGTGTTTTGACCGTCCCCTCCAAATTGTAGCTCTTCAAAGTGTTAAATCATTTCCTGAGATATTAAGTTAGTGTACATTTTTTTCTCTAAGCCACCTTAATATTTTCTATCTCAGCCTTAACCATTGCCTTTACTGTTGCTATACAGTTGGGTGGTGAAACCATAACTTTAAAGTTTGAATTAAAATTGATCGATCCTTGGATGGATGAGAGGGAGCGTTATCAATTAAATGTACCCATCTTTGTGGTGAATTTTGCTCATCTAAAAATTATTTACGTGCGTTTTAATATTTTTTAAACAATTCTCAAATGTATCCGGATTATACTTACAGTTAAATGGCACAAAATTGTCCGAATTTTAGCAGTGCCTGGATTTTGCTGTAAACGTTTTTAGGTTCACTGGCCATATCAAGTCGAAATATATTAAATTAACAATTCGATACTTAAATATCATGTAAATATGTTATACGTGCCCCACATTTTTTAGAAAAATAACACGAAACCCTGGTCAAGATATATTTTTGAAATTTATACTTACACTATAAGTTTCATATAAAGCAGAAATCTTATTCTATCAGCAAATTCCTGTTATTAATGGTCCCTTTTTTGTATTCAAAGCATCCTCATTTTTTGTTAGCCAATTTTATTTAAGACTGATACCATAAAACAATCCACGTGACTAGAGTTCTACAAATTGCAGAATACAAGAAATCCGAATGCAGTGCCGCATTCCTTGCTTATGCAGTTTAATGTTGTTAACTTGCTAGACCTTAGTAATTTTATTATTTTGATTAGACACGTTCATTTACACAAACGTATGCGTTATCGTGCCAAGCTGTTTTGCCCCTCAACAAAATACGGCAGTAGCTAACAAGAGCTTAAAGGGAAGTCCAATCATAAGTACTTTTTCACGACAATGCCATCTTCTAAATGGAACATTTGTGTTGCAGCTTCTTATATTGCCCGCTTTTAAACTTTGCTAAGACGCCACTACCTCTGATTAAAATGTCAGGAGGATAAAAATTATTGTGCCTGGGATTTGACAGATATCCTCTGAGTGCGTGGCTTAATTTACTTTTAGACATCCTTTGCGATATTAAACACGGTTTTTGGCTCAAAGCTCGCTTTCTGTGCTTCTTTGTTATTAAAGAATTTCCTAATCGCTTTGCTTTTTTCATGTAATCTCGGAGATAAGTTGGTAAGTGAAAAGTTTTGTTTACCTTTTAATACAAATTACAATTACAATTCTGTTACAATATCCAGCGTATCAATTTGGCAATTAAATTGTTTCTTCTTAGCTGCATCTTTCATCTAAATTTATACAATTTTTGCACACCTTGTCAGTACTTTTCATTAGAGAAAAGTAACGCGTCAATAATATTTCAGGTTTTGTTATTTTTTCCTTTTAATATAGTATAATACCTCAGGCGTCGGCCGAGTAAAAAATATTTCTCGTACAACGTATATTTTACAGTAAAGTTACTGATTAAATTTTATTACGGCAGTAAATGTTCTACTACAGGCTTGAAATGAGTTTAATTTATCAAAGGTCATCGCATCTCATATTTTATGAATTTTCAATTTATAAGTCATAAGCTGATTTATGGATATTAAGGGCAACATGGTAGCCTATAGAAACTCTCCGGTTTACTGCTGATATTATTCTTCCTACAGATTACATTAAGAAACCTTATTACGTATTGCACTTTATGTTATGCGAATTTTGCATTAAAAAGAATATATGGAATTTAAAAAAGAAATCGAATATTATGTATATGGAATGTAAAAATTAAATCGGATATTATATACAGGGTGGGCCAATGAAAACGAAACACCCGACAATTTTTGTTTTCGCGGGGAACCTTCTTGTGTTTATTTTCAATCTTGTCACTTCAACTTCCTAACATTTTAAATGGGACAAGGGGTAAACCAAAAACCAATAATTCATGATTTTTAATTTTACCATAATTAACCCAGTAATGTTTTATTGATTAAGAAATTTACCTTAACTTTCACCTTATTAAATATTCGAAATGTCGACCTCCAGCATCCATACAGTGGTACAGGTTTTGTTGAAAATGGTTTTGGACGTTCTGAAGCATTTCTGGGGTAATTTGCTGGCATTCGTTGTTGATCCGTTAACGCAAATCATTTAGGGATAAAAGTAAAATAATGAAACAACCTTGTCAGCCCCACGAAATATATTTCAAAATAAAATAAATTGGTAAACACTTTCACAGCTAATCGTGCTGCATCCTCAGACCCAAAAAAATAATCTAAATCAAGAATAGACACATGTAATAGCAGTTGAGAACAATAATTAATGCATTACCTCGTCAAAAAGTAAAAACTAAAACACAATCGCCATCAACGGCTACATCAAAATTATTAACTAAATCATGTAAACACTTTAAATTTGAAATGCAAAAAGCCTTTGGCCAGACGGCCAAAAACTAACAAAACTATTAAAAGGATGTATAGACACCCTAAAAATTAACAACTACATCCGACATTTTTTTGATTTGACAAAACTGAAAAATTTATAAAGCAAACCGATCTCCATCTATACTTAAAATTGAAATATATATACTAGTGTAAATAGAAATCTGCAATACAGAGATCCAAACCTACGAGTCTACCATTAGTTTTAGCTAAGTAATGGTATACATTTGGATAGTAATCTTATTAACAAATCAGCGTTTGCGTTTCATCTCATTGAATTACAACATAGGTTTACCCCGTTGACAGACCTTACTGTACTTCACCTATGCAATAAGGGTTTAAAAATGAATTTATTAGCAATGTTAGAAATAAAAAAGGCAGTATCTGACAATTAAAATAACCCTAATAATGTACTTAACGACATCCAGTTTATTAACAATAATAATAATTTAATTTTTAACAATATTGTTTTTCAGTAGTGGTTGTGTTGGTTGTTAGATGGGACTTGACTCGTAGGTTTGGATCTCTGTATTGCAGATTTATATTTGCACTATTATATATTTCAATTTTAAGTATAGATGGAGCTCGGTTTGCTTTATAAATTTTTCAATTTTGTCAAATTGTTATCTTTACTCCTTCATTTTGTTTTCAAAGTGGTCGGATGTAATTGTTAATTTTTAGGGTGTCTATACATCCTTTTAGTGGTTTTGTTAGTTTTTGGCCGTCTGGCCAAAGGCTTTTTGCATTTCAAATTTAAAGTGTTTACATGATTTAGTTAATAATTTTGATGCAGCCGTTGATGGCGATTGTGTTTTAGTTTTTACTTTTTGACGAGGTAATGCATTAATTATTGTTCTCAACTAATATTACATGTGTATAGACTTGATTTAGATTAATTTTATTTGGATCTGAGGATGCAGCAGGATTAGCTGTGAAAGCGTTTACCAATTTATTTTATTTTGAAATATATTTCGTGGGGCTGACGAGGTTGTTTCATTATTTTACTTAAATTTACCCCCTTATGAGTTTGGACACCAATCTGATGATGTCATTTCTGACTGAGTACTATAAATTTTACTTTTTATGTGGCCCCACAGAAAGAAGTCTAAAGGGCTTAAATCCGGTGACCTCGCAGGCCACTCCGCGTCTCCTCTTCCGCCAATCCATCTGCCAGGAAGTGTTTCGTCCAGATACTGACTAAAAGCAAGGGCACAGTGTGAAGGTGCTCCGTCTTGTGGAAATATCAACTCATTCACATTTTGTTCAATAATTTCATGACCGGGATAATCCGCATATCTTTAACGAAACACCGTTACATCCCAGCAAAAGATCGGTTCATGAGTCGCCGTTTTAAGAAGACGAATAGTTTTTTGCAGAAAATATAACTGCCGATTATTATCTGAAATTATAAATAGTTACTTCCAGCAAGACAATGCCACAGCACATATTGATAAACGTATCATACAATTTTTACAAGAATTTTATGGTGATCGATTAATTAGTAGACATTTGTTTCTACCAAGGTCGCCCGACTCCTTTTCTAAAAAATAATATTTTTAGTAATAAGCCATAGAATTTAGAAGATTTACACAATACTATTTCACAAAAGTTAGTTGAACTTACCCATGATACTTTGGTAAACGTGTTTGAAAATCTGAAAAGAGTGCACTTATGTTTAGAAAACAATGGTTAACATTTTCAACATCTTTTGTAAAATTCTTTATTTACATAGCCTATAACCTCAGTACTTCGACCACAGGAACCACACAACACTTGAGGTGACAATGTAATCTTAATATGCCTAACTAAAAGTATAGACAAACACTGGCCACATAAACTGTTAATTTTAAATTTCTATTAAATAATGATATAAATATCCTAATAAAATTTGAAACTTAAACTGTCAATTATTAATGTGTAGCAGTTAAAAATATTAATAATGTTTACATATTTATAATTACAGATTAATTCCAAGGGTGTCTTTGACTTGGGTTTTTATTGCTATCACGGTATTAATGGAACGTAAATTATACTGTCATTATTTGCCAAATAATTTGTCTTGTTGATAGTACATAGAAAACCTCAGTTTTAATAAATTTCTTCGCCAAATAATTTCCATGTTCTACATTATCTGACGAGCAAACATATTAAGAACTTGTCATGATATGTATGAAGTATTACTTTTATTAGAAATGTCATTATAACGAATTTTGTATTTTATTGCAAAACGCACAAATTCGCTTACAACTTCGTCTGAATATACACCAACCACTTCTCTTTTAATTAGTTTTACGCATTTGTTTCGAAACCAGGGTTGTAGGATTATGAAGAACAATCTGAACTTCTATTTAACACGCAAGTTTCACATAAATTTCAACAACACAGCTAGGTTGAACATAATATAACCAAGTGGGATTAATTAATGTTAGCTGTGTGTCACGTTATTAAACTAACCTTTTACCAAACTATTTTCATGCGCATGCTTGATGTAATCAACTAATTAAATAATTTATACATTATCAAGACAGCCAACCCTACGAAATCTGATTTGTCGTTTTTCATTCCAACAAAAGCACAGTATGTTTCACAAACGGTTAGAATTGTATCACTTCCGCGCACCTCATTTTTCCTAGTTGCCCCATAAAGGTTTTCAGACACGTACTGAAGTACATCTGTTCTACATATCTGCCCTTAACAAGTAGATGGTGCAGTCGATAATGCTTGAAAATATTTTATCAGCACAGAATGCGAAGTTGTCCTTTTACTGTTACTACGTGCATAAAACAAGACCTCTTGTTTGGCCTTAGTGCAACTTTTTTTGATATAAGTAACTAAATTAGTTCCACAGTACTGTGTAACTATTTCATTTTTACATTTTCAATAATTTACTTTTAAACAAGCTGTAAATGGATAAGTTTAAAAAATGTAATATTAACGCAGTGTTCAATGACGTTCTTTTAATCATTTGTTTGAAATTGGCAACAAAATTGAAATTTAAGATTGAATTAAAGTTTCGTGTTATTTTTGAATCGGTGCGTACTTTTATTCTAAAATCAGCGCATTTCATATAGTATGTGTATGTATGAAAGAAGCAATGTACGCTTAGTTCGTTTAGCTGAATTGCGCCAATGTTGCTTGCATACAAACTATACCTACTCCAATAACGAACTACTATATTATCCAGTCCAAAGGTCAGCGTTTAAACAGCCATATATATGATCAAAATTAGTTTTATAGAAGCTGAAAATGACATCTTTATAGTAATTCACTCCCGTATAACTACTGTGCCGAACATTTACTAAAATTAAAAATTAAAGTAATCTAGGGGAGTTCCAATAAACAAAGTGCTCGATAGCGTACGGTAGTCCTTTAAGGGATGATGCATTCAAAAACTAAAAGAGGTCATATAAACATGGGCAAGGAAACTCTACAGCGGTACAGTCTGCCGAAGTGGAACAATCGAATCAAATCAATTATTTTTCAACAATTTCGTTAATAGTGGCATTCGTTAACAGCCCACTGCTGGAAACCGAGCTCTTTTCTGCCACGTATTTCTCCTCAGCGCTAAGGTAGAAATTTTAACATTTTAAATTTATAATTTGACACTACTCATCTAGTTTAATATTCGCTTAATTTGGTTCCCATGCATGTGTCAGAGTATGTGTACTATTTTTTTCCTGCAGATTTAACATCATAATATTTTCCTTTATTTTTGTTTTAAAAATATTGTACTGCAATCAAGAATGAGTCAGTTTTTAAAAAAATTGAATTGCGATGTATGTTTGAATACTTCATATTATATACATAGGTTAAATTCTCAAGATGAATAAAAAGCGATACACATGTATTTGAAAATGCTTTATTAGGCCTGTATGACACTGCACATAATTTTGTATAAAATTCTGCAAAACACGTATTACCCGGCACAGAACTGTATACAAAATTCTGTCTGTGAGCATGCGCAAATAGATGCAAATTACGTTGACATCTGTGAGAAAACTGTCAAAATAATCATGTTACTGTAGATAAGGTAGAAATCTATCAAAGTTTAATAATGATTGTTTACTTTTGTTTACATAAGCTCGAATGTTGTTTATCTTTTCGTGGCTTGTATTATTTTTGCGTTTTCTGGGAGGTTTTTTTTTGTTTATGTTATTTAAACTTGTGTAGAACGGCTAGCGTTGAGAGATTTTAGGTGGTAGGTACAGGTGGTATAATATTTACGTCCTTGCCCTCTGTGATCATTGATGAACACTAGAAATTGCTCGTTTGCGCATCGATTTGAAGTTGTTTCTGAACAAAATTCTGTAGACTTTAGAGCACGTGCTACATAATTTTGTACAACATTTTGTATAAAATTTTCAACAAAATGTTGCTGTATGACACGGCACAGAATTTTGTAAAAACACTTTGAACAAAATTTTATACAAAATTCTATGCCATGTCATACAGGCCTTACGGAATTATGGTTGTCATTTATTTGAACTGTATATTGAAGCATATTATACTTATACAGGTCAACTTACAATTAAGCCTATATGAATAAATTATACTTCAATGGCTGTTTAGGAATTTTCTCCTCTTCGGCCGGTCCTATGAGAAACGTGTGCACAAATATAGAAATTGAAAATATTATTTAATAATTGGTTCTATCGATATACTAGTGGGATGTCCTTCAAGATGTCCTGTAACTCCTCTGTGAAGGTATGGGCTTCACCAAGAAAAGGACAGGGTGCCTGAGGTTTCTCTTGAGCTTGCTGCTGTTGATGCTCCGGGTCCTAAACGTCATCATGCCTTCTTCGTGTCTATTATAGAGTTAATGCAGTTTTTGAGTTTACTGAAACAGCAGAAATTCCGTAACTCTGTAATACCGAGCCTTTCGATATATGTTCATATGAACTTATTTTCGGCAACTGTCAGTTAACCGCGTTTTATCGCGTGAAAGTATGGGAAGTTCAGAAAGAATACAGCAGACAGTTTCTTATATATTGTGTTGATAATGAATAATTACGTTAAAAAGTTTTATTAGTAGAAAGTCATATTTACATACATATAGATATAATAAGATGTTTCTACCTTAGCCCTGAGGAGAAACACGTGACAGAGAAGAGGCCGATGCGCAGCAGTGGGATGGAAAGGCTGTTGATGATGATGAGATATAATAATAGATATCTGCAAACCTAAATAATCAAAAGTTTTTACTGTTGCTGAATAATTTCGGCATATCACTCCTGTTTTGCTTCCATGGTTATTAGATACTGCCACACGCAAATTTGTCACAGTATATCCAACTTCGTTAGCAAGCTTTTCGCCCCTATCCTGCTTCTCCTCAGCGTTAAGCTAGAAACACGGAGAACCTACAGTTAACGTCGACTCCGAATGACAGAACTTTCAGAGGAGGTCCTACGGTTGTCAACCGGATTGAGGAATTGTGTGTGGTGGGTTGAAGCACAAGATTTTTTATAAACTGCGTGGTAATACCGGGGAATCAAACCCAAGCCATAATGATGTTTTGCCCAAAAAGCAAGCACTCCGTAAGCTTATCTACTACCACACTTACAATAAAGAAATAATGAAGCTCGCAATACTAGAGACCTGCACGTGTCCCACTGTTAAAATCCGTACCAGGCCAAGCCTGCTTTTCCATGTCTAGCCAGCGGAAATCCTAATTAAAATAATAACTACGAACCTTATACCCTATAACCTTGCGTGCTATCTGCAGTCCAAAATTCGAGAAAATGAAACCGGTAACCATTCTATCCCACGCAGGTCTCTACCCTATATTATACATATTTCAAATACCTTATATATTACAAGAGTATGCATACTAAGATGTAAATCTTTCGCGTAAATTATAATTTTGTAAATTAATTTTGCTTCCTGTTGTTAAACCTTATGGCAATGTTTATATTGTGTAAAACATACTAATTGCACAATATATATACATATATATATATATATTGCTATATACCGCTCCCTTCGGTAAATTGTACTAGTGATTTGCAACTTGTAAATCAAAGTTCTCACTCCTTGCTATAATACCTCGGCTTTTACTTCTTATCTCAGGGTTTCGTGGCTTCCTTTATGTTTCTATACTTCAGAATATTCTCATATACTTCAATAAAACAACCAACTCCATAACTTCATTTAATTACACAAATATTACATTAACCAAAACGTTGAACGCCAAATATGAAACTTTGTATGTAAATTTAGTACAATTTGCTTGCTCGGGTGTGATTTTCTGGGTGAAGCCCGATCACACCTCCGCTCGATTCAAATATTAAAACTTGAATAAATTATTTTCCAACCCTTGTTTATCTATATCCCTAACAACCCTCAAATTTATAATATTTACCCTATTGGAGTTCACTTTCTTATCACGTGTTATACGTTCACGTTCTTAATACGATTCTAATGATTTCCAATGCCACCTCCAATAAGACAAACATTTAACAAATTTATAAATACATAATTATCTAGTAAAGAGATGCATAGATAAAGTATGCTCTTATACTTGCTTGCTGTGCAGCATTGGTACCTCCATGGCCTACTCATATATTTATCATAACATCTCCCTCTCGAAGAGTTTGCGAGCTGTGTTCTTCGGAAACACACGCTCGGAATACTCTTCCAAAACTTTAACATAAGCAATATAAAACATAACATCTTAACACAACACATATCTACTCATTATTATTAAAACAACCTATTCTGTAGCTATAGCGTTATCCGATGCGTCTGTGCGCAGTACAAATTGTATTCCGTAGTCTGGATGGTATAGCCATAGTTGACCACATAAATTCCTCTTCAACTCATTAGTACTTTTCTTTACTACCACAATTATTAATCTCGTAGACGAAGGCTCTATTATCTTTTTTCTTAACATTTCATTAATCTGTATTCTAACCTTTTCCCTATACGCATGTGGAACTGGGTAACTTTTACAATGAAACGAATCTTCATTTTTAACTTGCAATCTATGTACATAACCTACTGCCCCTCCTGGCTCATCATCTAACAACTTACAATGTGTCTGAAGCATTTCCTCTACAATCTTTCTATATTTCATATCAGTATTCAATACGTCGCGCCCAACCCCTATATTATCATTACATATTTTCGTAACATCATTATTACATTTTCCCCTAGTATCATTATTATATATCATCGAAGTATCACCATTATATTTCATCGTAGCATCATCATTATATTTCATCGTAGTTTCATTATTATATTTCATCGTAGTTTCATTATTATATCTTCCCATAATATCCCTCCCTATCTGATTAATATTTACTTCTGCTTCAGCACCACAATCTTCGTTTATTTCTTTTATACATAACTTAATCTCTTTACCTTTGCAAGTCAACACCTTCCTTTCCATATCAAGAATCATTTCATAACCATCTAGTATATTCATACCAATAATTAAATCTACCGACATGTTCGGTATAACTAACATCTCTGCATTTATCTTTACTTCAGCACCCAAAATCAATTCATAATTCAACTGTTTACACACCGAATTAATCTTCTTTTTATTTGCTGTGACTAACTCCACAGTTCGTACCCGTATTAAATGTTTCCGTAATGCATTAAGGTTCCCATTAACAACCCCCTCGTTTACTAAAGAGAATTCGGCACCACTATCTATCAGTGCCTGCAACTCAAGTTCACCCAACTTAACCTTTATGAACGGCAAATTATGTAACAAATTGTCTTTAATTAATGTAGTTTGTAGCGTACCATTATCTGGATAACTAATGAACTCTTTAGGATGGCAATATAGATGGTTAACGATAATGGTACTGCTTCCTAAAAATCCTGAGACGAGATCGTCTCTACCCCTTTAACTTCTTCTTGCTTTTTCTCCGGCTCAATTGTTACCGTATTTACATAGGTTTGCGTGCCCAAACCACCATTACGTACTCCATATTCTTCTTCGCCCCGATAATTTCCATTTACTTTATCATTGCTTCCGTTTTCCCTGTTCCTGTAGCCCTGTCGTTCATACCCGCCATTATATCCGTTGTACGATCTTTGTTCATTTCTTCGATAATATTCTCGACCCCCATACGCAGGACGATATTTATTTATGTAGGAATACCTATTTCGTTCATGTTGATTTTGGTACCTTCGATTTTCGTCACGGCCCCCGACATTTCTATTAAATTTGTCATTACTGTCAAATTATCAGTAGTTAAACCTTTTATAACACGCCTGTCGTTCTATATGGTCATATGCACGCAAAACATTTAAAAATTGCTCCCACTCTGTGACATTATTTTTAATTACCTCGCCGGACACCATTGTATCGAATTGAGCTGCTAAAATTGGTATTACTACTCTTGCATCTTTATATTCATCAAATTGTTGAAAAGCTAATAACTGCTGTATTGCATAATCTACCCTAGTCATACCTTTACTACGATTAAACCTGTTCAACATCAAGTCCTGTTTAACCAATGTTTGCATACTATTACTCCAATAATGTCTTAGAAATAATTCCTCAAACTTATCAAAATTGTCACATACATCTGACACCGTATAAAACCAAGTCACTGCTTTATTACACATTGCCCGTCGTATAACATTCTGTTCTAAACATACATCATAATTACAGCCTACCTGCATCTGCAGACCCTTCAAATACCTCCGAAGACTCACGATGAATGCCCGCGGATGTTTTTCTTGATCTGGGTCGAACTT
>JABXWE010002718.1:0-43818 GCA_014611495.1 Limonius californicus | reverse complement strand
ACATTTTATTTAGTTTTATGACTTATAGGCAATAAAAGCTTTATTATAGTTATTTCTTGTGTACAGTTTCTTGTGTTACAGTATTAGAACCTTGGCTTATGAGCTACCTGGGGAATTAATTCTATTACGAGCCGATAGAATTATTTCATAATTGTTTGTGACAAATACTTCTTCAGGCTGATATAGCATTTGCATTTCCAACAAATACTGTCCAGTGGGAATAAACGGTGGAAAATTTCGTTCTTCCGGAGCAAAATTATAGTAATAATATTGTTTTCCCTATTAAATTAAAAGAAACTTGTATCAAGAGATCCAAAAAAAGCTGATCCCCAGCGGGCTGTGGAATTACAAGTCACGTCTTTTCTAGACTAAAGGAATGTTTATAATGTCAATTTCAGGTTAGGTTGTGTTAGCTGGAATTAAATAATAATGAAACGTCATTTTTAGGAGCAGAAATCTTTTATTGGGCAACAGTAAAAGAAATGAATACACCTGAACTACCTGAACAAATGTTGAAAATGTCTGCCTTCTTCCTCCAAACATTTCTGAACTGGTCTTCTCATACCTTCAAAAACATTTTGTAATAATTGAGGTGAGTTGTTAATTTCTTGACAGTTTTCTGTAATTCTAAGTTTCAGTTCGTTTAAATCATTAACTGGAGTTTTAAAAATGGTGTTTTTCAAATAGGGCCATAGAAAAAGTCCAAAACAGTAATATCACAAGAGCGAGGGGGCCAAGGCCAGTATTCCTACTAATGATTCGGTCATCAAAATATTCGCGTAAAAAATTAATTGTATCTGCAGCTACATGAGCTGTTGCGCCATCCTGTTGCAGAAAACGATCCCGTAGCTCATCATCGTGCAGTTCATTTAAGAGAGGTTGTAATAATTCGTTCCTGTACCTTGCTGCAGTTAGCGCGCCTTCGAAAAATATTGGCCCAACTAACCTACGACTACTAATTCCAATCCAGACTCCTATTTTCTGTGGATGAAGGGGAGGCTTAATTGTAACGTGTGGATTCTCGCTACTCCAAATCCGCATATTCTGTAAATTAACATGCCCATTTAGGTTAAAGCAGGCTTCGTCGGCAAAAAAGGTTAAATTTAACTGCTCATCATTGCGATTATCCAAAAACCAACGACAGAACTGAACTCTTTTTGAATAATCCTGTTCTAAAAGCTCCTGAACGGAAATAAATCGGTAAGGATGCAGATGCAAAGCTTGTCTCAATATTCTGTGGCATGTACCGTAACTTAAATCATTAACTTGCTGGCGTAAATGTCTAATTGGTGTGTTTGGAGCCTCGTCAATTCGTTGTCTTACAGTTTCAGTTCAAGCAGGTACTATCATCTTTGGCCTACCAGACCTTTCCTTTCAACACTTCCAGTTTCTCGAAAATTGCTGACTAAATTCTTAACCAAAGCATAAAATGTTCGGTATGTAATAATTTCATTGGGATACCTCTCTCGGAACTCCACAAAACAAGGAGGAATCGAATAGGTCCATTCTTCGTCAACTTGAAAGCCATTCCGAAAGTAAGATTCAATAATGAATGCTCTTTGAAATGTATTAAAAATCATTTTATACATCTGTCAGATTCGTATCAAAAAAAGATACCTAATTTATCTGACATCATAAACATTCCTTTAGTGTAGAAAAGACGTGACTTTTCATTCCACAGCCCGCAGAGAATCAGCTTTTTTTGGATCTCTTGATACTACTTGTACAATAATTACGAGACTGTGCATTGGTTTAAAAATACAAATTACCTTTACTAACGGACATTTGATATTTCCAAATTTAGAAAATTTCTCCATACCCAACGCGGACGATGCTAAAGCTTCACAAAAATTTACTTCACAACGTAGTGGAAATATTCGGTATTCATTGCTAGCAAATCTATACAGCTGAACAATTATCTGGAATATCAATTGCCATGTAAGAACTTGCATGAAAAATGTGTACAACATAATTTTGTTAAGCCAATTTTTATAATGCTACTGGAATACCTCTAATTTATATCCAAAATTTTCAGTAAAGACGAAACTGCCGTTGGCCAATGGAGTTGTTCGATTATATTTAAACGTGTGAATATGAAACTTCCCGTAGCTTTCATTGTATCGAGCTATTTCACATCGCTCAAACACAAGTTGATAATCGTTTTGGTGAAGCTTGCTTAACAGATTTGAAAGCGGTGTGACTGTAGTTGCCGTGGTATTTTGTTTGGATTTACCAAAAGCAGTGCAGAGTAGAATAAGAAAAACTGCAATGAAGTGCAGTTTAATCATTTTCTAGAAAGCACGGCCAGAGGGTTTAACCATGAAAAGCAGATTTAGAACTGATAATGTACGTACAGCTAAAATGCGGTATTGTCTACTGTGCTTTCGTAGAATTGAAAAAATAGTAATAGTCCTTTTTTTGTATGGTCATGAAGTTTTATTATAGAGATATCATCCATGTACCTCCAAATAAATAGCACTAGTGTGAGATTTTTAGAAATGATATGATTGTAAAACGATAAAAATTAAATCAGAATAGCGAATATGATGATGAGCATGCAACGTACTGTTGAACATTTACTGTTTTGAAGGTTCTCAGTTATTTTGGTTTCATCGCACACCATGAACCGTACGACACGTATTCTATTATTATACAAAAAAAAACCTAGCAACAAAAAACGGAAATATTTACACAAAATAAAAATATTTTTCTCATATAGAATAAACATTTAAAATTGTCGCTTAGTATTTATGGCACATTTTATTTCCCTGTAGTGAAAAATAGAGAGCTAAACACGCGCAACTGGTTATTGTTGTTGACACTAACCGAATACACTGCGAATTGCAACATGTTGAAGGTGCCTTGTCAGTCCAAGTTCTTCCACTTCTATCTGACGGAAACCTAACTAGGCCTAGGGTAGTGAAGTATTGACATTTTCCAAGTTTGTCCAGCAAATAAGTGATATTTAGAAGTGGGTGCTTCTTGCGAATTGCTTTTTCAATCATTTTTCTGTAATCGACTATAATTCCACCCACACTGGTGAAATCCATGACGTAGATGGTCTAAATATATCGTCTTTAAAATATTATCTTTCTGCCTACAATCCACAATTGCTTATTTACTTCCGGGTATCGGTAATTTCTTCTTCGGTAAATGCTGGAATGTGATCACTGGTTTTGATTTCGATTTTAATTTGATTGTTAACAGTTTTTACCTTCCAGTGATTTGTGTAATACTGTTATTTTCTTCGGCCATTTCAATGGTTATTGGTTTTATTATTGTGTGTTATTTCTTAGTCGCTTTTATTAATTATATACAATGGTGCTTAATTATTTTTTACTTTAACCTATGACATTGGTATTTACAAATATTAATTTAATTTGTGGGTTCAATTAAGCCTTCATGAATATTTCTAATGACAAATATCTTTACAAAACATTTAGTTCCTGCGGGTACGAAGAGTTGATGATATACAAGGTAATTAATCTCTTCCATCGAGTATAATTGTATATGTTTTTGTAGTGTTCCGAAATAAATTTACGTTTTCTTTTAAGGTTTTCAGTTAGTCGATTCAGATTGGTCCATTATATTTATTATGGAATTTAAATAAATGGAATTTGTGATTGGCGTTAATTTTGAATATTAAGGGTAATAGTTGCGGTTTCATGATCCATTGACGTTTGATACGCCGTTTGAATTTAGAATGTTTCTGTTTCTATTACTTTTAGAAAATATTTATATGCTATCTCTGGTTTGATAAGTATTTTTAGTACCTAGTCCGGAATCGATTTAAAAATTTAATTTCAATTGGGTAATTTAGATATATGGTAGCGATAAGTTTTATGGATTTATTTCAATTAATTCTGGTGGTGATTGGTAACTATGGTACGAGGGCAGACTTTTAAGTTTTTACAAACGACCGCTAGGTGACGCTATTGAGATGTGTCATTACTATTTTCGTATAATTTGACATTTATTATTGTGAAAACAAAAATTAGAAATTGACCGAGTAGTTTGTTTACAGTGAGCGTTTAAAGAAAGCAATTTTGTGAAAAAATGGAAATTTTACGTGAAGGTTTTCGTTGGATGATTGTTTACGATTTTAGTAAAGGCCTAACTCAACAACAATGCATAGAATCGCTTCGTTCAACTTTTAGTAATGAAACATCATCAGAAAAGACTGTTTACAAATGGTTTGCATAATTTCGTTGCGGTCGTGCGTCCGTCAGTGATGAATTTCGTGAAGGTCGACCACAATCGGCTGTTATTTAAAAAAGCATCGATGCTGTGCACAACATGGTTGAAAAAGATCGGCATGTGATTTACAGTGAGATAGAGGCATCCTTAGGCATATCGAAGACTGTAGTACCTTCGATTTTACATGAGCATTTAGCTGTGAAAAAGATCTGTTCCCGATGGATTCAGCATAATTTGACCCAAGCTCAAAGAAAGGTTCGTGTTAAGTGCTGTAAGGAAATGCTAAAAAAATTCGACCGAAGAACTGCAAAATCCGTATACAACATCGTAACAGGTGACAAAACTTGGATATATTCGTATAAACCGGAAGCTAAGCAACAATCCACTGTTTGGGTGTTCCAAGATGAACCGAATTCCACAAAAGTTGTTCGTTCACGAAGCACTTCCAAGAAAATGATCTCTTGTTTCTTCGGTAGTACTGGACATGTCGCAACCATTCCTTTAGAGGACCGAAGAACAGTTAACGCTGAATGGTGTACAACAATTTGTTTGCTAGAAGTCATCGACGAAATCAGGAAAAACAACCGAAAACTCGCATCATTCTTCATCATGGTAATGCCAGCTCTCACACAACACGTCAAACAATTGATTATTTGAAGGAGAAAACTTCGAATTAATGTCTCATTGCCGGTATTCACCTGATTTATCGCCTAACGACTTCTTTGTGTTCCCGAATGTAAAACAAAAAATGCGTGGACAGCGATTTTCATCACCTGAAGAAGCTCTTGAAGCCAACTGAATACCAACTTTAGAGTGGAAACATGTTTTGAGAATTGGTTTGAACGCATGCAGAAGTGTATAAATTTTAAAGACGAATATTTTGAAAAGCAAGGAAACAGTTTGTTCCAAAAAAATTTTTTTCTTTCCTAGTTTTTATAAAAACTTAAAAGGCTGCCCTCGTATGTGTCTTCATAGGATTGCGTGTAGTTTTCTATGCATTGTTGGTCGGGGATGTATCGAAGGTAGAATCGTATTCTTCACGTTCACATTGATGTTCGTAATTTTCTTTTATGTTTTATTCTATTTCATTAGGTGGAATGGAGTCCTTTCAGGTTCCTCTTGAAAATGTAATTCCTCAGAAACAAAATTTCTTGGATCGTTGTATGCAGGGTGTATCTCTCTGAATTAATGGTCATTGAATATTTTACATATATATAACGCAAACGTTGATTTAGTTCTTTTTGTTGTTGATGTTGTGTCCATAGGCGTAGGAGGTGATTGTGCACGATTTTGCTAGTGCGAATACATTTCGGGTTTTTGATTATTTCTCAGTCCACTTAATCCTGCTATTGGAAAATTGATGAATCTGATATTGTTTGAAACGAATGCGGTTTGCATTCTTGATTATTATCCTAAATGTTAGTGATTAGATTCCCATGAGTGATTTCCATTCACTGCGCCAGTGTTCATGCGCATTCCAAATGTTGGTAATCGTTTCTGTATTGGTGCCATGGTTTTCCTTTGGAATTTTTGTTCGGATCTTCTTGTTCAAACAACATAGTTAGTGTAATACTTTGTAAAAAGCTTTGTAAAGGTTCTCTAAGTTTGCTAAGATGTGAGTCTTCTTTAACACTCCTGCGGTATCAATTGATTCGTTTAACTTGAATATAATATGCTTTTCATTTATTGGAAAAATCCAAAATATTCTTGAGCTATTTCAATAGCATATAATTCTTTACAAGCTGTTTACAAGCTTATTCTAGGTGGCAATTTGGCTTCCACTAGTATTAATTTGTTCACAAAGCTGATACAACTAATTTCTGTAGGAATCTATTTTGAGCCGATGGTGCTTCATTGGTATTGGTTAATTATTATTTTCGCTGATTTGACGTACTCGGAGACTTTGTAGGGGGTGCCATAAAATTCTGATATAATATTTATATATTTTAAGTGAAATAGTTGAGTCAAGATTGCTTCGGGGGTCTTCTTCTTCTTCCGGTTCAGGTAAGTAAACAAAGTAATTCTTCGTTTTTTCTGCATACAATTTAAATACAGTTTTTAATGATTTAAAGTGGGTTTAGGATTTTATTTTAAAGGTATGTTAACAATCGGCGTAAAAGATATTAGCGCGCTAAACTGCAGTTGCCTACTCTTGCTGTTTATAATTTTTTGCGTCAATTGAGGTTAATACTAAGATACTATTATTTAATTTTAGTTATTGTTTTTGCTTTTAATTGACAATTTTAAAAACGCTGCTGTAGCCCTGGTGTTGGAGATCCTGTCCTCGACTTAGAAGTTTGCTCGAATCTTCAACGATATGTGTCCTCTTGTTCTCACGTCCTGGAGGGTTGTTGTGACGATGCTTGTTCTCGCCTACCGCTATTGCTCGAAGATGCACACCCTTTTGGTTAACCCTCTGCGATGTTTGTCTGGTGCAACTAGTAGTGCAGTTTCTTCTTGTGGTTGTAGCTCCTTGGAGTTGCTGGTCCTTTGGGAGCAGCGTGACCTTGATTGCAAGTTAAGTGTAAAAACACAAGTTTTCTGTTAATTTTTGTAAAAAAAAACTGTTGAATCTTTTAAACTGCACCACTTAATTTATCGAATTGATTTCGAAACATAAAATAAATATTTTTTTACTAAAACGTAATTCAGAACAGATTTTAATAATACGAAAGCCAAAAGTGTGATTGCCTCTATCATGCAAAACCGAGTCAGCGCTTCTTATCTTTAATAATAAAACATGATCTAGGAAGCACGGTAAACAGCTTTTTATCTAATAACTAAGGTTACATAATTCGCGGAAATGTCAGCAAAGGACAGAAAGATATATGGGAATCGAGGTGAAAATGAGTGGGAAGAGGAATGAAGAAAAAATAAAGTTTTAGCAATCGGTATTTGACTGTTCGACTTTAAACTGTACGTCCCCAGTGTTTCTACCTTAGCGCTGAGGAGAAGCATGTGGCAGAGAAAAGACCGATGCCGATGAAAGGTTGTTAACGCTGAATTTAGTAAAGCCTAACGTTGGACATATTGGTCGAAACTATGTATATATTACAGACAAAGTAACTCATTGGACATTACATGCATTATACATAATGCCAGGACGCTTTTGTAAGAACTGGAAATACTGGGCAGAGTGATAACAATGTGTCAAGTTGTTACTTTCACCGGACATTATAAATAATTTTACATGATTTTCGGGCAATATGTTATGCTATGAAGTTACACAATATTTTTCAATGATTAATTTATTATATTGGCTTAAAGGTTTGTGGCCTTTAACCGAGATTAGGCGCGATAGGCTCGACTTCAGAAAACCTTTCAAAGTGATATTACCTGAATTGGGCTCAAAGGAATCCTGGACAAACTCAAGATCACATTCCAGGATGAATTAATAGCCATTGCGAGATGTAGATAAATTCCCTACTGTTAAGCTGCACTAAAGTCTCTGGCGGGTGTAAAGGTACTCTCCAGAATAGTACTAAGAGCATTGATGACAATGGCGAGACACGACAAAATAGTGTTGGAATTGCTACCAAAATGCCTGAGTTTCAAAGTTAATAAAGAAACAGACCAACAGGCAAAAATCGGAGCAGAAAATGATCCCTGTTGGCACCGAACTCGGGATTTTTCATTATACGTAAAGCGATAGTCAAATATATTCTACCAATAAAACATTACAACTACTGTATGGATCATCACAAATGAAATAATCTGTTTTTAGATAATCATTACGCGAAGATTACTACAATGCAGGAAACAATTGAAGATAATAATAGCACTGTCCATACAGCACGATTCCGTTAATAGACACATCCTTTTAATGGAGGCAGTCGAAAATCTGAACTGCAGACTATGAAGAGATGAAAAATAATAATAGCGGCACCAACATGATCAAAATTGTTTTAATGTGCGATTCAAATCACTATTATAACAAAATACACAAAATAAACAGTCAATGCTTTCCAATAGGACGAAATATAGTCCCATAATCGTGAGTAACGAGCAATTCCTGATTATGATATAGGTATTGCAGTTCCAGCATATATTGTCCTGAAGGAATAAAAGGAGGAAGGTTCTTCTCGTCCGGTGCAAAATTATAGTAGTAATATTCCTTTCCCTAGACAATTAAGAAATATTTGGAAGGTGAAAATAATAGTTTCCAAATGAAAACTTACCTTTACCAATGGGCATAAAAGGTTTCCTTGTTTAACCAATTTATCAAATCCCATTGCTGATGTAGCCATAGTTTCACATAAATTAATTTCACATCGTAACGGAAAAATTCGGTATTCATTGCTAGCAAATTTATATAACTGCCCAATTATCTACAATAGCAATAACAATTACATCTAATTATTAAACTATTTAAAACTATCTGTAAATGGCACACCTCGACATCATATCCCAAATTGACGTTTAAAATGAAACTTCCATTAACCACCGGACTGGTTCGATTGTATTTATAAGTCCGAATATGAAACTCCCCAAAACATTTATTGTAGTGATCCAATTCACATCGTTCATAGGCAAATTTGTAATCATTTTGATGAAACTTGCTCAAAATGTCTTGAAATGGTTTTGCTGTTGTTGATTTAACTGCTGCCGACCTAGTGCTGTTTGGGTGTTGACCAACAACGGCTGAGAGTAATACAAAACAAAACAAGATGTTATTAATTTTAAACATTTTTGCGGAAAACGATTTTCAAGTAAACATATAAAGTAAATCGCTGGCCGCAACACAGTTAACTTCTTCTTCTTAGGGTGCTTTGTCTCTTACGAGACGTAGCGATCTTCTCTCCTATGCCTGTGTTGCGCGTTTAGAGTGCCACAGACATAGAGGACCTACAGCTTAACGTGGGCTCCGAACCACGGGAAGTGTAAACACTTCTACTCCAGAGAAGATTTACTAGGCAGAATACCTCGCTGGTTTGCCATTGCCTTGCGAGGGAGAACGGCCGTTAAAAATCCGATGTTCCGGTACTGGGAATTGAACTCAGCGTAGAAGTCTAACGCGCTAACCTCTAGCCTACGGCCGCCTCTATAGTTAACTAATGAAAATTAAATTTGAAACTGACGATGCATCGTTATTTGGTTCTTTGTGGGTAGGATGTTTTAATGATGAATCAGATGATATCTGTTATGATTTCCATTTATAAACTGTTCCTGACTCTAACAGAATTTGCTAATCTAGTCCGTCACCTAAACACGAATTTAATTATAGTGAATAAATACATACAAAGTCCTTGGAAAAACACACAATTAACAATTCACTTTTAAAATTTGTAATATATTGCTGTGGTATGGCCGTAACATAAATAATATTGTAGTTTATTTTTTGTTATTGTACACGCTGTTGCGCTTAAAAATATTGCTTTGCTAAAATGCATTAAAAAATGTTCTTATAATTTATTAATCGAATCTGGGAGAATTCCACAAACAAACAACTTTACTTTTAATCTCAGGGTTGTTATATAAACTTTTAAATAAATTTTGTGCTATTTGGCCTTTAACTCCAAAACCACAATGAAACATGAAAACAGTTGTAGCATGAATTTAAAATGAAACAATCACACACAAGGAATCAATAAACTTTGCCATTCTATCCGCGTTGCCTTTTTCATTCGTACAAATAAACAAATTATTATGACCACTGGATACAGTTTAACAAAAATGCACGAATCACAACACTTGGAGTTGACCCACTTTATCGGATGTACTTATCTTCTCTTAAGAAGTTAGCACTGCTTGCTGTTAAAATAGGCTGACATCCTTGCTGGATGTTTTGACAGTGGGCAATTACACAATCGTGATCTCCACATAATCCTTTTGGAAATCGAAATTCGCCGTTGTATTCTCGCGGACAGTTAAGTAGGAACTTTGAATAATTTATTTACACTTTGTTACCAAGTTGTTGTTGAAATTATACTATAATGTTCTTTTATCGATACACCGTTAAATTTCTTAAACATAACCTCCCACTGAACATTCAGAAATATTCCAATTTTGTCGTTAATCAAATTTATTTTATTCCACCGAAGATGTTTCTTCTTGTAAATTCACTGTAGTTGTTTATAATTGGCTTCATTGAGATTAAATAATTTCAACAAAAGAAACTTTTCTTGCAATAAAATTTGGACGTTTCACACTTTGTTGACTGTTATTAACGTCACTCGTAGCCACGAAGAAAAAACAGTCGAAAAACAAATGACAATTAACTGACACCGAATACGCAGAATTCCAATTCAAATAAAATATTCACTATTTTGACTGTTTAAAAACAACGCTGAATCAGAAATACTTTTTATAACACGATATATTTGCATAAATAAACACAACTAACTTCGAATTACATAATTTAATAAGCACCTGAGCGTGCGTGGTTTCTCTTTGATAGCACTGGCCAACACAATTTTTGCTGACTTCTATCTGAGGCTTGTCTTTTACTAATTTGGGTGGGCTGAATCCGAAAACCAAATTAGTTTTTGCGTATCACGTCAAAATTTAGCTCTATACCATACCCTGCTGTTTCAAGAATCGCCAAAAGCGGCTAAGTTGTTAAGAAGTGATACGATATAAATGGAGCACAAAACTGCAATAATTTATTTATTTATTTCAATGCAGCAATTAGATACATACATAACTTATTATTTACACAATATTTATTAAAAAATTACAAGAGTATTTGTAAAAAATAACAATTTTACAAGTGGATTTCATGGAATAAATTTTCGTTTGTAGCACCTTCTGCTGTGTCTTCTATTTTGGCAGTCCCTTTGAACCCTTTGAATCATGTGAGGATCCCATCTTCCTTGGTACCGATCTTCCATAGTTTTTAAATCTTGATGAAATCGGTCAAGGCGACAATTACAAAGATCTAGTGGAAACGATGCTTGAAAGTTTCCACTGCCTGGGTTGCAACATGAATTTAGAAACTTTCAGGCATTGTTTCCACTAGATCTTTGTAATTGTACACTTTCTTGTTTCCAAGAAAATTGTTTACAACTAACGTGAATGAAGTACAGGCTTCTTTCTCATTTCCCTTCATAGAGTTGATGAAATGTGTATCTCTCATTAAAGTTCTAATTTGCGGTCCGTCAAATACACCGGCTTTAATTTTTTTATAACTTAGTCGTAGAAATTTTCTACATATGTATTGGAAACAGTCGCCTTGTAAATCAAGAGCTTTAACATACTGCTTCATAAAACCTAATTTGATGTGGAGAGGTGGAAAAATGATTTTTTCTTTGTCGACTAAAGGTTGACTTATAGCATTCTTTTCTGCAACATCTAAGGACATTCTAAGAGGCCAATATTTCCGACTCCAGAGCAGCAGCAGAAAAAATTTTCAATTGTTGGCCAGTGTAGTCAATAGGTTACTAACACATAAAAAATATAAACATACAAATATTATGTGCCGGTTGCTACGGAGATTAACAGTATCTAGTGAAAAAATTGAAAAAGCTTAAAAATGAGACGCATTTCCCATCTTCAACAACCAACCAGGATACAGACGGCAATTGCAAAAACTTAACTATTTCTAAATTTTATAAATAACTTTTTAAATTACAAAGAATCTGAATTGAAATAAATGTTCTACAAGAAAATAGACACATTGTGGCATCCCAAATGGATATAATTAGATGCTTAATAATCTAACAAATATTTATATTTAGTAAAATTACATATTTTTGTTAAAAACAATTAGTCGAATGAATAAAAAACTATTAATTCTATTTATCTCAACTCCACACAGAAAAGCTCAAACATACATAAAACACATACTCGTTTACATAATATAGATTAAGTAGCACATAAATTCTAAAACAAGACTGTTTGCAAATAAAAAACACAAATAGGCATGGCAAAACTTTCAAAACCTACCTCATTGACGAATACAACTCAACGGAAGCTTACGATCTTGTAGAAAAAAATATCAAACAGCGCTTCCCTTTCCGAATTATTTCAGAAACTTATTGTCAGAATGGAATTGTACTAAACTTTAACAATTTAAATATCAGTAAAAATTAAACCAACCATTTTTGGGGATATCGACGACCACACACCCAGGAGACTGGCCGGCCGGACGCTCGGCACAGCGGACGTATCGGGTCGAACTCAGTAAAGAAAGTTTAAAAATCGCGGCAAATAAGCTTATTAAATTTCTTTAATGGATATGTGGGGTACATTTTCGTGTTCAATACACTTTTTTGGAAACGAGACAAAAAAGCAAGTGGTCTAGATTGAATTAGATCGGATTATATTATATAATAACTTATATACGGTTTGAAGCGTCGGGAAAAATTCCGTGAAGGGTGCCAGAAGTGCGTGCAATCTCGGACGGGCTACCTGCGTCGACCTAAAAATAGACGGCAACGAACTCATAATGGCTAGGAAGTACAGCCAGCAAAAAAACATATTTCAAATACGTCAGCTGGGTCTAGGACACTTCGCCCAAAGTCCATATCGCCCAACGCTATATCATGCCCACAACGCCCAAAATTACTAGAGGGACACAACGCCCAACGCGACCACATTGCCCAATTCTGAATAGGACCACAACGCCCAAAATGTCCACAACGCCCAAAGTTAGGACAGGGACAGCACGCCCAACGTGACCACATCGCCCACTTTTAAATAACCGTAAATTTTCCTTCAGCTAAGCTCGGCCCCTTGCCTATTTACTTTAGTGTATGTACTGATCTACTAATATTTAACATATGTGGGGAACATAACATCCAACGTGACCACATCGCCCAATTCCAAACTCTCCACAATGCCCACAACGCCCAAAGTTAAGACAGGGACGGAACGCCCAGCGTGACCACATCGCTCAATTCCAAACTCTGCACAATGCCCACAACGCCCAAACTTTATTTTATAGAGCAGGGACAGTAACGCCCAACTGTGACCACATCGCCCAATTCCAAACTCTCCACAATGCCCATAACGCCCAAAGTTAAGACAGGGACAGAACGCCCAACGTGACCACATCGCCCCATTCGAAATGCCCACAACGCCCAAAGTTAGGACAGGGACAGAACGCCCAACGTGACCACATTGCCCAATCTGAACTTACCGTTGTAGAATCAACGTCCAACTACAAAAGTAGTAGATACAGGTTATATTATTAAGATCTGTATGTCATTTTGCATGTACAGGATCGTCACATGAAAATGATAAATTCTACTGTAACACTGTTATTTTTGAAGATATCGGAATATTAACAGATGCTTTATGGACTAACTTTTAACAAAGAATTCATTACTTTTATCAAAAAAAATCGACCATCGCATTACAGAGATACAGCTATCAACTTTGTTGTTTTTTATGAAACAACTTACCTATATATTGAGATGGTATTGCGTAGCGTAATTAATTATTTATAAATAAAGGATACATGCATATTAAATCACATCTTAAGGGTTGTTTCTTTTGTGGAAGTTTTCTTTAGATTCACTTAAAACAGACTTGTTTCTTGTTCGATTGAAATTACAGTTGAGGCATATGCTATGGTGTCCTGTACACAAAGAATGAATTATATTTAAAATATTCTTTATATAAAAGTAACCAACACAACAAGATATTATAAAAGGTGACTTCAGGTCCAACTCTAGGATTTTAATTCATAATCACCATATATGAGATTAATTGAAGCTGTCCGGAGGGATTTTATTTGTAGCAGTTTGGAGATCAGATACGGATGAAAATTAGATTCTTGAGAAGTGCAGTTTGTGTTACTGAAATCAAATTATGTGTTATAAGTGGCGTCAAAAATATACTAACAACTTTATGATTAATTTATATGTTTAAATTTAATTTTAAAATTAATCTTAAAATCGAAGTGACTTGATTGCAAAATTCTGGTATATATGTATTGTATCTATAGAGATATTATTCATTATGTATGTTTACAAAAAAAAGAAAAATGAAGTTTATTCAAATTTTTGGTCTTTTAAAAATATAAATTGTAAAACCGTATAAAAAGCTATTGCATTTATATAATAAAAGTTTTATGTGATATTACAAAGTTTTTGAATATCTACTTATATGAACTACGTACCTGAGAACTCCTAGCTGCAATAATAAGCATCGAATAGAAGCATATCTACGAGACGTCGGGAAAACTTTCCTGGGGTGCAACTTGGAGGGCCTAGATTCCTGTTAAGTCTGGCATTACCAAAGTAAGTCAATCAATAACCTATAAGGTATGATTTACGATTACTACTATAAGAAGAATATATAACAACGTACCTGTGAACGTCAATTTTTACCTTATGTAGATGATTTAAAAGTGTTTGGGTCTACTTAGAAAATTATTCATATAGCACTAGCCGATTGTAATTACTTGGCAGCAAGAGAGATAAAGTAATTTATTTTAACCAATGTATGTCATGCGCAGTAAGTAAGTTTGACACATTTAGAACCGACTATCTGAGGTGATTTTTATGCTCTGCCGAGCTAACGACCGTGGTATTTGAATTGGTATATATTGGATAAATTCATATCGGCTATTTCATATTTAGCCTGGCGCTCAAAGTTAAAATTGTAATTCATAACATCTGAAGAAGCATTTTAAGTTTCATGTTATTAGAAATAAATTGTTTAAACTGATATAATTTATAATTTCATTTATTTATTAAAATTTTGTCACTATCATTCATCTCAATATTATTGTATATTCTGATTCTTAATTTTTTCTTGCTTTCATCTACGATTTTTACCTATTTTGAATCTAACATTGTCTTGTGATGACCCTGTACATACACTGTGTCCTGGAATGTTCTTAACCATAAGGAGACTTTATTAAAAAAATTCACTTTGTTTGATACCATGGTTGGCTATAATTACCTAGTTTTGAAGTTTTAACAAGGAATTTTTTGGCGAAAAGGAAAATGTATACCTAATAAGTTAATAACACTTTATTTGAGGGAAAGTGGTACGAAATGCTTTTTTCCTTATTATTTATTTTTTTATTTTAAGTTTTTTTACAATATAAGATACAATTTATTTAATTTTAGTAACTAATTTTAGGTGCTAACAACACGCATATATTGTTCGATTCTAATCTAACCCTACAAAGCGGACATATAGAATAATTAACGGCGATCCCGTCGTCAATATCCGGTGGTTCGTTTGCAATGTCACGGGCTTGCCATTCCCCGGAGCATTCGTCACATAAACCAAAATGGGCACATGGTAGAAGTACCGTTGTAGGAATTTTGGTTTTGCAAATTATGCAGATCGGAGTAACCGATCGCCCCGTATTTATCCGTTCTCTTTCTTCACCTTCACCTTCCCCTTCCCTATTTTCTTCCTCCTCATCCTCGTCGTTTTCTAGACCGGCATCTACAATAGAATTAAAACATAAAATTTAGTTAGTACCTATGTTTGAAATTTGTTATTACTCGGAATACGCATTGGTGCATAGGCCAAATTTAAACCTTATTGAGATAGAATAATATAAGAAAAAACTTACACGTTACACGAAATTCTTCAGGAATGTCACCTGCCAATGTTTCCGAGAGCGGTTCCTCTTGCATTTTTCCTTCATTGATGTTTTCGTTGTCAAAGAACTGTCGCAGAATTCCTTGCACACAACTGCTTATCATATTTAGGAAGGAGCCGACGCCTACCTCTCCGACTTCAAACATTTTTGTCGTTCTTTTTATTCGTTCGTTGTTCGAACGATATTTTCGTTTCGGGATAGATCTTATTGCGAGGCCTTCCTCTATAAATGATCGCAACTCCCTCACCGTGGTTGCGCTAATATTCCGAATGGCATCTAAAATGTAACATTTTACATAAAGTATGTAATAGTTACACTTTCTGTTTAAACAAAAAAAAACTACCTGTGAACTCCCAGATATTGGGCCCCCTTGCTCTTAGAGTGCGTTCCAGCGAAGCATGGAAAAACTCGCTGTCGTTATTTGTTCGGCGTGGTCTGTTGTACACTGAAATAGCGTCTACGCCCACTTTTCCCATCCACTGTCTTCGATGATAACTGAAAATGAATTAAGAACATTGGAATATATTTTAATACATATGAGGTTCACTTCTTGCGTACCTCATAAGCGGTTCAAACTCATTAAGCAGGTTGTCATCCCTTAAAAAATTCTGGATATACACCACGCCATCCTCAATTTTATTGGGTGGTAGCAATGGCGGGCTCATAATATATTTTAATGCCCGTTTAGATAATTTAGATAATTCATTTCTGGAAGCGCATTATCTAAACGGGCATTAAAATATATTATGAGCCTGACATTGCTACCACCCAATAAAATTGAGGATGGCGTGGTGTATACCCAAAATTTTTTAAGGGATAGCAACCTGCTTAATGAGTTTGAACCGCTTATGAGGTACGCAAGAAGTGAACCTCATATGTATAAAAATATATTCCAATGTTTTTCATTCATTTTCAGTTATCATCGAAGACAGTGGATGGGAAAAGTGGGCGTAGACGCTATTTCAGTGTACAACAGACCACGCCGAACAAATAACGACAGCGAGTTTTTCCATGCTTCGCTGGAACGCACTCTAAGAGTAAGGGGGCCCAATATCTGGGAGTTCACAGGTAGTTTTTTTGTTTAAACAGAAAGTGAAACTATTACATACTTTATGTTTTTTTTTTTTTTTTTTGATTATCGTGTATTGTCAGATCAACATATAAGTGTTATACATGACATTTAGGATACAGACAGTAAATGACAAAAATAATGACAAGACTATTCTAACGTCTCATACGGATCCAGTGAATTTATAAATGTTAAGTTATTGTTAAAGATTAGCTTAGTCACTATCGTCTTCAGAAGATATAAGATCTTGCGGCATTTTTCGCTTTAATCTAGTATGTATGTTTTTTTGACAGAGATTGAAAAACACTGCACCGTCGCACGCACTAGCATTTGTGAAGAACTTTTTAGCACATTTTAACATGAAGTCTTGAATTGGCGAAACACCTAATTCGAAGTGGAGTTGATTGTTACGGATGTACCAAGGAGCATTTACAGCAGTTCGAAGAATCTTGTTTTGAAATCGTTGCAATTTTTGTATGTTGGTTTTGGACGCGTTGAGCCAAACCGGACTAGCATAGAGTATTAACGGTCGTAGTAGGGTCTTGTATAATAGCATAGCACATTCGGGTTTGAGTGACGACTTCCGATTTATTATAGGGTAAAGCTGTCTTAGTCTATTATTACCTTGAGAGAGTTTTTGGTTTATATGATAGCTCCAGCTCAGACGAGTATCTAAATGTACTCCAAGATATTTGACGGCACTGTCCTTTGGGTTCCATGGTATGATAACTCCGCTTATTTCTATGTTAGGTGGGTCGATAATGCGTCTGAGGGCGAATATCTTGGCTTGGCATTTTGCGGGGTTGATTCGGATATTCCATTTGTTGTACCATTTAATAAAATTGTTGACGGCATGTTGTAGTTCATGGACTGCTTCATCCAAGTTGGAATTCTGTGTAATTATAGCAGTATCGTCGGCAAATATTGCTAAGGATGCTGTTACTGTTGGTATGTCCGAAGTATAGATGTTGAAGAGAAGTGGCCCCAAAATGCTTCCTTGTGGGACACCTGCGTGGATTTCCCTAACTTGAGATGTGTAAGAATTTACTTTAACTACAATGTTCTGTGCTCAAGGACGGAGAAGATGATTGCCTGCAGGTAACTAGGTATGTTCAGGTCCAAGATCTTTTTCTTCAGGCCTTCGATCCAGACCTTGTCAAAAGCCTGTGCTACGTCGAGAAGGACCATTGTGGTGTAATTGTTGTTTTCAAAGCCAGTTGAGATGGTTTCGCTGACGCGTTGAAGCTGGTAACATGTTGAATGCCCTCTCCTAAAGCCAAATTGTGAGGGTGGCAGGGCATGTAGTGTTTCGATGTCTTTCAGTAGTCGTGTGTAGATAATCCTTTCGAGAACCTTGGAGAGAGTAGTTAAAAGACTTATAGGCCTGTAATTATTGACATCATTTTTGTTTTCGCCCGGCTTGGCGAACATGAGAATATGTGCCTGCTTCCATTTACTGGGGAAGTAGCCCTTTTGGAGACATCCATTGAACAGAGAAGCTAGGTAAGCTAAACATTTCTTGGTTAAGTGCTGGAGTACTATGTTGGGTATAAGATCCATTCGGGTGCTTTCCGTTTAGGTAAAGCTGTTATTAGTTGGTCTATTTCTCTCTGGGTGATGTGGGTTCAATGTTTCCAGGAATGGGAAGATTTCTCTCGACGTAATTAATCACATGAAATGCCTGCGATGGGTTGCAGATATATGATGGTGTGAATACCTTTTTAAGATGAGAGGCGAACGCTTCTGATTTTTCAGGATCCGTGGTAAGTGTGTCTGTTCCAGTGGTAAGGGTGGGTAGTTCATCATGTTGTTTTAAAATTCGTCTAGTGGTTTTCCACATGCCTGGGTCTCCCGGGCCGATATCGGCGATGTATTTTTTGAATGATTCTATGTATTTTGTATCCGTCCAGTTCCTTTTTAATGCGGTGCGTTAAGTTGTTTAGTAATCGTTTAATTTCGGGGTTTCGTGTTCGTTGCCACTGCCTTCTTGCGTGACTCTTCTCTTTAATCAGATTGATTATGTAGTTTGGAGGACGATTGTAGTAAATACATGGGCGCTTAGTTGTGGTTGAGATTGATGAGATTACTGCTTCAGTTATTGAGTGTGTAATGTCTGTTACCGTAGCCTCGAGATTCTCGGCAGTGTTTTGGTTGCTTGGATTCTTAAGATTTGCATCTAATCGCACTTGGAAAATGTCCCAGTTTATTGGTCTGTTGATTAGCTTAAGGGGAGGTTGCCTTACTTGGGGTGTACTTAGGAAGGACACTAAGACTGGTAAGTGGTCCGAGTTTAATTCAGGTATCACCCTTTGGTTTAGCTGTTTTGAGAAATTTGTTTGCAGCACAATATCCAGGACGTCTGGTTGGTGATCGGCACGATACGGAAAATATGTGTACTCATCGGGAGTCATAATCTGGAAGGTGTACCTATTTGGTAGAATGCTGCTCTAGTTTGATGCCTTCCAGGTTGGTCGCTCGGCAGCCCCATAAAGTATGCTTTGCATTAAGATCTCCTAGGATTAATGTTTGTTCGGTTGTGTCGAACAACTTTTTTAGACCGTCTTCAACTAGTTTTTTATTTGGTTGTCTATAAACGCTTAGGATTGTGAGTAGGTTTTGATTACTGAGTTGTATTTTAACTCCAGTGGCTTCCAGGTTGGTGTTGTGTAGGTCAGGAAGTTTGGTATGTTTGAGTTTTCTTTTGACAATGACTGCAACGCCCCCAGATGCAATCCTTGCATTTCTATCATTACGGTATGTACAATATCCGGGTATTTTGAAAGTGTCGTTTTCGGTTAAGTGAGTTTCAGTAATACATGCCACGTCAATGTTATATCTGGCTAGGAATGCTATGAAAAGTGATCGTTGGCTAGTGATGCCATTGGAGTTGCGATTAAGGATTGTTAATTTGTCTATTAGCTTTAGTGTGTTATGGTCCATTAAACAGTAATGGTAATATTGAATTGATAATAAAATCTTTGATTAGAGGAAGATAGGAAGTTATTAAGTCCAGGAGAGTTTTGAAAATGCTTGCTGGTTGGGATTGTTCAGAGGGAAGGGTTGTTAGGTTTGGTGGAGTAGGATTAGTGTTTGGGACGTTTCTGGTTCTATTAGCATAGGTTTGTGCTGGGTTAACAAGTGGGTTATTTAAAAAGGGTCTGTTTTTCATACGCTTTTGTTGAAGCTCAATGTGATGGCTGCATTCCCTGTAGCTCGCTACGTGTTCAGCTCCACGGTTGACACACTTTGGTTTTCCTTTGTTTAGTTTGTTACATTCAGTATGGGTATGATTGCCGGCGCATTTCACACATCTTGGGGGAAGAGTGCAGTAGTTCTTAGTGTGCCCATAACGTTGGCAACGATGACACTGGGGTAAATTTGATGGTTTTTTTCTAGTTTCAACGGTTACTATTGAATAGTGCAGTTGTTTTAATTTATAAATTTGTTTGGCTTCGTCATTGTTTGTCAGCGTTACTGCGCACACGGGAAGAAGCTTTTTTTCGCGGGTTAATAATCGAGTAACATTAATTACAAGCAATTGCGTTAATGCTTCTTCAATTTCCTTGGTGGTTAATGACAACGGAACATTTTTAATAACAACAGATAACGGCTTGTTGTTGGGGTTCTGAAATGTGTGATATTGAATTTTATTATCGGAGTAGTACTGGGTAAGTTTACGATAATCGGCTTCAGCTGTTAGGTTAATTCGTAAAGAGTTTGTGCTGCATATTGTAGTAAACTCGCTTGTTGTACTTTTTTGATATCGTCTATCAGGGCTTTGTGATTTATCGCATTGTCCATGTAAATTGGTGGCACTTTTGGCTTGCTGTTGGTTTGTTCTTCTTTGGTGTTGACGATTTGTTCTTCCATGGGTTCTTCTGCATTTTTTGATGGCAAATAAAATTTGTTTTGAGTTAGTAGGTCTTCTGTTGTCCATAAGTAGCGTTTTTGCACCTCATTTAAAGGTGGAGTTAGCTCATCTAATTTATGCTTTGAATGAGCTTTAACCGACATTTTACACGCATAGGCGTGTTGCGTATTAGTAATTTTAGATGAAAAATATTTGGATGTACTCACAGTTTGACTATAAGATAGTTTTAAAGTCAGCTGTTTCGCACTGGTAACGGAACGAAATAAACATCCGCTCAGCACCAGTGTTTGCACTCGACTCTTCTTAATCGTAAAAGTTGTTAGCAATATTCAGTTAGATTTTTCTTGATCGATCAATTTCTGTACAGTTGAAACCTTGCAAGGATGAAATTTCGTTTTCTTCAAAATTCGTTGGTTCTGATAAATTTAATGGAAACGTATGCTTACCCTCAGATCAGATTGCATGTCTAACTCTCTTTTCATCTTCAGGATTATACGCCAATCGAGGCATTCCAGTTCATTTTCCACTTAAAACGGATCTATTGTCTTTTTGCCATTTTCTTCCCAAGTTGCAATGGCATAGTGCGTAGGAGCATTGCAAAAGTTACATTCTATTAGAAAGTAAACGTTGCATTACAACATTAAATTAACTTTGATAAACTGTCCACCACAAAAAAAACGTGGCACTGACCATGTCTTAATGTTTGTTCAACTGTCTAAAACTTCTGTAATTGGTCATACACATCTCCAAAACTTTCTCTTTAAAATAATACAAGCCATATAACGATTGCTGTAACATAAGATAGTCAGTACTTTCTGACGGTCCCTGTATTTATGAACTGAAAATTTTATTCGGAGATTGCAAAAATGTAATCAAATGCATCAACTATCTAGTTTCCCGTTTGGTAGGAACGCGCTCGAACTTCGTGCTAAACTACACGAGCAATCCAAGTAGAATTCCGTGTGGATTGTAAACTGATTTAGCTACTAATAAAATTGACCAGAAAAAATAAATAATCTTGTAAAAAGTATTACGATGTATTGTAGATGATATAATATCACTGGGTAACAATAATTTATACTTTGCAACATAATGAGTTTATGTTTTTCAGGATAAAGCAACTTCACAAATGTATTTTTTGAGTTAATTTAATTACTTTTAAGCATATCTTGAGAGAGTTATTAAAGCATCCTAAACACATGAAGACTACTTGAGCTGTGTTATAGGAAATTAAATCATTATATTGTTTGCAACGCAAATAAATGTAAACTGAAAGTTAAATAGAAGGGAATTCACTCATATTCATATATTGGATAAAATAATGTAAGAAAACAGGTTAACTTAGTACTTTGTTACACTATTAATGAATAAAAATACCCTTTTTTTCTTAAAGTAAATTTATATAGTTTTAGTGGCTGGAGATTGAAAACACGTAAAGTGTTTAGTAATCTTCTGTTGCGCGCCCTTTTTGGCAGTTATTTGATTCATTTCGGAATTTATGAATATCTTGGATTTAGTATCAATTGTGGACTTCTCTATTACTTATTCGGTTTTGTCTATTCTTGCCTACGTATTTTAATATTTTCGTTTATATATTTGTTTTTAATTATTGATTTATTTATATTTGTCTTGGTTTTAGCTACATAGGTTAACGTAATTTCTTGTATAAATAGCCTATCATTGGTAGAATATATTACTTTATTTTATTTTTTGAATCCTGATATGTATTCATCCATTTGCGTCGCATCGCCTATGAATTTGACCATAATTGAATTAATTAATCTAGATCTTAATGGGCGACTAAAGTGACTTACAATAAGTTAAAATTATGGTTTTCTATTATCAACGTAGCTACGTTGATAAACCACCTTTCCAGTTGCAGTTTCTTTTAACTATTAGACAAGATATCCAAAACTGCAATAAGGTCAAATTATCAATAAATTCATAACAACTTGTGACAGAAAGTTCCCAAAAGTAGAGCGAAAATACGATAAATTTAATCTACTTTTAAGATATATACAGTGTGTTTCACTTCTCACCTTCACACCCCTACATCTTCCTTATTTGTTTGCCAATCGATTTTAATAATAATTTTACTGCAAATCAGTAACCTATTACCATCAACAGTAAAAATAAATTCTGAGGCAGGGAGAAGCAAGATAATAGAACAAGTCTTCTCCACAAAAAAAAACAACTAGAAAAGAACATTGACAAATACCAAGCAGCATTAAGAATGAAGTTGATAAACAGAAACAACCTGCAAAGATGGATATAGAGACCCTAGAAAACAACGCAAAGAACAACATAAGAACAACAACAAAGAAGGTATCCTCGAAAACAAAAATGAAATACTCGAAAATAAAGAAAGAAACAAGAAATCTGATAAATAAACGGAAAAACAGTCGAGATTCCCCAGAATATGCAAAGGAATTCCGGGAATTTGGTCGGCTGAAAATCAGCCTACAAAGAGAACGTTGAAGGTTTAAGGGAACCGGCCTTCCATAACTCAATCTTCAAGACAAAACAAAATAGCGAAAATGGTAACCCAAAATAAGACTGAAATTAAAATAACGCTATTAATTCTGGCGAAGCGGCAAAGAAATTACGGAATTAATTCATTCGTATAAAGCGGCACATTTTAAAATGAACATAACAGGTCACTGCAATCGAATTTGTTGCGTTTGAATGAATACTTGCTGCTAAGAATCTTCTTCTTTTGGGCCTTTTCTTCCTTATTGCTTCAACATTAACAGGTCAGCCTGCTTGTATAGCTCAATCGTTCTTTAGTTTCCCAAGATGTGCCTAAGAAACTGCTATAAGCTTCGACCACATTTACATGTTTAAAATCAATCTGAAAATGAATTACGTATACACGGTGATTAAAATTCGAGGACCAACGTGCGGATCTGGTATAAGTAATAGAAAATCGGTTAAGTAGAGGCAAAGCTTCTAAATTCAGGGCTAACCTATAATTTGCACCAATATTCGAAATATTTTAAATGGTTCGTTTTAAATGTGTAAATACATTCCTTAAGCAATAAATTATGCTTTATTGGGCAGTGAACTTCTTTTATTTCTAGGATGATTCGTTTTTTTAACGTCCAACTTTAGTTTTATTTAGAAATTGATTGGAAAACATATATGAAGATACAGGGGTGTGAAAGTCAGAAGTGAAACACACTGTATGTAGGCTTAATTTAGTAAAATTGTTGCTACTTTTTATACGAGGGGGTATTGATAAGTACTTAGCCTACCACATAAAACGCCACAATATTTCAATACAAAATTTTATTTCTTCAACATAATCTCCTTTAAAACTTATACATTTAGCAGAACGTTCATGAAGTAATTATAAGCTATTAAAAAAAATCTTTGCCTTGATTTGCAAACCACTTGTCAATGGCACATATTTTACCTTTCAAATGTTTTTTGAAGTTTGGGAACGAATAACAGTCTGACGCTGTTAAATCCGGAGAATAGGGCGGCTGGTTAACCAATTTAAAACCAATTTCATTAATTTTTTCCAGTACTATTAAGGACTTGTGAGCAGGAGCGTTGTCTTGCAAAAAAAGCACGCCTCTGGTAAGTTTTCCGCTGAGTTTTTCGACAATATTGTCACGTACTTTAGATAGCAACTCAGTATAATATGCTCCCGTGATAGTTCTACCACGTTCCAAATAATCTATAAGAATTATTCCATCTTTGTCCCAGAAACCTGAAGCAAGCGTCTTGCCAGCCGATTTTTGAACACGGAATTGTTTGGGTCCTGGAGAACCAACATGATTCCACTGTTTAGGTTGCTCTTTAGTCTCTGGGTCATAGTGACGGATCCACGTTTCGTCTATCTCTATAGTAACAAGCCGATTCAAGAAGTTTGAGGAATCTTCTGCAAAATGGCGGCAGATTTCCTTTGACGTTGTCAACCGAAGGCGCTTCTGATCAACGTTCAAGTATTTTGGAATCCATTTGACCGAAAGCTTTCTCGTATCCAAGTCGTGATGAATGATGCGAAACACGTTCATAAGAAATGTGCAATGCGTCTGCAATATTTATAATCCCAATACGTCTTCCAGGGCGGTGCTCATCTTTCACATCTGATCTTTCTCTTTTATATTCCGCAACCCAATTTTTAATAGTGGCGTATGAAGGACACTGATCACCTAAAGGTCTCTATCATATCAGCAAAAATTTCTTTGCCCGATAACCCTTTCAAAAATAAATTCTCAATAAATGACAAATTATATATTTTTCTCTGACACGCTGTTTTCAAAAATTCACAGTTTGATCACCGTTCAAATCATGAATTTTGCACTTTGACAACTTATTTATAAAACATCATAGTTGTAAACATAGCAACCATATTTACTTTTCTTTACTAGAAAATTTCCAGGCTAACTAGAATGAATACCCTCTTGTAAATGAACATTCTTTAAGAACATAATGCATACAACTCCAATGTCAAGTTTTATCTAATTGTCTCACAAACAAAATCATGCCAAGTATTTGTAATTAGTTTTTTATCGTATATTATACCTATTGTCTTTTACATTTACTGCAGTTCCCGTTCGGGTAGACGGCCCCTCGGAAACGAATATAATGGTTTGTCGATGTAAAAACTTACATTTAATTTTTGGTTGTCAAGTCGCTTTAGGATCCACTTAAACAACGCCTTCTATTATACCGATAGATATGGCAATGTCTGTCGTTATTTCGTAACGGGTCAAAATGGTGAAAAGTAAATATTTGGTGTTTAATTACCAATTACACGAGGGTTCAACATTGTGAGATAAAAATGGCGACAACAAACATCTGCCAGCAGTCGTGACTTGAAAATATTCCAGAAACATGCGTCCCTTCCAAACAAGAGTGGGGTGCGCGCATGTCGGAAATCGAGAATTGGCCGATATAAAAACGCCAGCGCGGTCATTTGAAAATCACTTTATGTCCTGGCTTTTGATTTAATCCAAAGTCAGAAATATTCGTCGACCTTCTTTTAAGAGTATTCTTAAAAGATCCTAGTGTTGAAAATCCGATCTTGAAATTACCCGTTGTAGTAAAATGCGTTTACTAATTCCGTATACTTACCCGAAAGTGAATTAATAATTTTCCAGTGTTTTCGCCGTTGTACTAACAAATTTAATAATTTTTCGTTTCTAGTTACAGATTCCGAAGCTGAGTGATCCAGTGGGCTTCGGCAGTTGACAGCCGTCGTGGTAGTTTGACCATTAATACCGCCGTTCGAAGTCGTTTGATTTCCAGCACATTTTGAAAGTAAGGTTGGAAAATATAAATATTTAACCCGCTTTGCTCGTTCAGTTGAGTGTCCCGTAGTCCGTTTACCCTGTGACAGACATTTTTATCGTTGGTGTGCCGGTGTTTGAATCGGTTACCATCGCTATAAGTTTCTGTTTAAGAGTTATTATTGCTTATCGAGTTGGTGTCTGAATCGACGCAATAAGTCAGCTTTAATAATTCCTGCTGTTACTAGTTGAACACCCTGTACAAGGTTTGTCGTAATTCGTGGAGGAATTTCACGAGACGTCAAATTTTTGTAAGTCCCGCTAGGATATTTGAATTGATTTGGAGTATATTTCAAACAGTTCAAAGTTTTCTACGAATTCAGTCTCGGAGTATTTTCGTGCAAATTCGTGTGGTGAAATTAGCCCCAATCTCGTTATTGTGGACTGGAGAAGTTTCAGTCAAATAATTAGATTGCATTTTCCGTGTACCCTGTATTTTCACTGTCAAATTCAGAATCCTGTCCTGGTCAGATTTTATTCCGCAAAGCTAGGTTGAATTATATATAACACAACTGCACTTTGAAAATCGCGTAGGTTGAATTTTAAATTCCAGGAAACCTGATTAAAATAAAATCTCCTGTTTGAACGATTGGTACCGTAAAATTTGAAACTGAATACATACAGATTGTTTATTCTGTAGCTGTCCACTGTCGACGGAACACAGGTGTACCTCCGCACAAGAATTTTTCACTGTCTTGTTTACTCAGATTTCACTCTGCTTAAAGCAAGTAAAATTGCACGTGTAAATTATAATCTGGAAAAGTTTCCACAACACTTTCCCGAGTTCCGCATCACAAACTCCGTTTATCCACTTGCAGGGAAGTTTGATTCTTTGCGAAAACCAAGCGTAACTAATTCGTTTGTTTATGCTAAGTTTTGACTGACCGAGCGGACTTCTTGTAAACCGCAAAGACAGTGCAATTACAGGACCAGTTAGTCGGCTCGCTAACCTGGGGAAGAGGCATCCGGCCGACCAAGAAAAACCAGTGGCGTGTCAAGGATTCATATTTTGTTACATTAATTAAAATTAGAGACCTATTTATTTTACAGATATTTTGTACAGATATTTAAGTAACATTTAATTAATTTATTTTTCCAAGCGCTTGTAATTGAATTCTGGGCAACTCAAGAGCGTACCCAGGGTATAAATTTTGGAGCGTTCTCGCCCCCTATAAGCAACCGGGCTGGAACGTTACCATGTTAGTTCATATTTTTAACCCAGTATTTATTTCTTTTATTAGGCGTATCAAACTACCATGTATCCTAATTTTATGCCATGGTTATTATACTTTCTAATTTCCTGTAGTCGAAAGTCTCTGTTGAATCAACAAACCATAAGATATAGACATCGAACATTCCTTTGACTTGTAAAGATTTTATTTACAGAATACATGCGAATAATCAAGCAAACTTTACTAGAGGGTCTTTACAGTGCCTTGCTGAAATACATAAGATTATTACTCTTATGCGGTTTGGAAATATTTACCCTTTTAGGAGGCTGTTACTTCTTAACGAAGCTGTTTAGACCATAAGTTTATTAAAGAACCCCACTTATTTTTTAATTCTCTATCCCTCAGTATAGTTATGGGTACTTTATTTTGCGACACCCTATATTGTACACATTAGAAATAACGCGGTAATTCTCGGTTATTAGTCCAGCGCACGTTTTTTCCAGTCTTACCAAAATCTATACGAACACAAATAACTGTGTGTTGTAAATTTCGGTATCCATCAACTGAAGTAAATAAATAGTTTAACTTTCGTGAATAAATTTCTAAAAAAAAACTTTTCCCTGATGTCTACTGCAGCTTCTTGTGGAACGTGAAAATTTAGGAATTTTCCGATATTAGAAGGAAATGTACTGGTTTATTATTTATAAGTAAAAACAAAGTTAATAGATTTTTTGCCGCTATGATTTGCCAACACACACTCGGATACGTAAATTGATTTAAATTTAAATTTCGAATCTAAAGTGAATATTTAGAAAATAATATTTACAAAAATAAACTTTGCGGTAAACAGCTACAGCTCTGAAAAAAAGGGGGTTGAATAGGTAAAATAGTTAACGCAAATATTTCAAAATGGTATTTATTATATGCATAAATTATAAATTACAGAAGCCAGATATTAATCAATTAATTTTCATATTTATAAACAAAAAAAAATAAAATATGTAAACGTTTATCTACAGAGTGTCCTGGAAAGTTCTTACCGTATGGGAAACCGATTTATTTTAATATTTACCAAAAAAATGCACTGTTCAGAAAAAGTTCTGTTTTCTGAGGCCATTATATTATATACTTTATATGTAATTTAAAAGAAAACAAGCCTGCAACGGTGCTAAGAAAAGTAATGAAAACTTAAATCGGCAAATGTAGCAAAATAAATGTTCCAAAAGACATTCGCAAAACCATGAAGCAATAAAAACCTAAAAATATATTAAGTAAACTTCTTAAATACAATAAAATAATAAAATTTAAAAACAAACAACCGTGGTCACAAAGTCCCGCTTTCAACTGGATTATATGGCGCGAACAACTACTAATCGTTTCAATTGTTAAATGTGAAAAATTGCTTATGATATATTGCGATGATAGGTAATAATAAACTTCGATAAAAAGGAAGCGATTGTCGATTTGTCTGCAACGCAAAATATGTTTAGGTAAACCGTTAGAATAAGACAAAACAGGTTACGATGAATAAACAGGCTAAGTATAATTACCCATTTGTATATTTCCATATTTGGATAGGCAAATGCCTATTTTTACCATTTTATACAATAAATGCATATGTTGAAGGTGTTTTGATTTCAAGGTACATGAAACTAAATTATTATGAACATTTTAAAATGTATCACTTCTAGAGAGCCATGCTAATCTTTTACTAGCAAATGCAAATTCCTTATGGTAAATTCTTTAGGGATTATAATCCATGTAAATGTATATTTCCCACAAGACATTTTTTTCTGACAATAGGCTACGCATTACACAGTGTAGTTCTTAAACGTAATAACAATATTTAAATTTAATGTATGTATGTATTCTACACAAAATTATTAGTATCAGTTTTTGTATTTGTCCGAGTCTTACTTTACTTAAACGACTATAATTTAAAATGCATGTTTTCGGCATTTTACATGCATATTTGCATGTATATAGTCATATACTGCAAATTTTAAGTGTATATGTATCATAAGCCTATTTGTAACCTCCTGATTGATGAAATTACAAAAACAGATTCCTTAATTATTAATAAAGACACCTAAACACATTTACAACAACCATATTTGTTAACAATAAAATAATTAATAAAATTCAAATTGTAACCTCCAAACACCTCTCTTCAACTAACTTTCATAATTCCAAATTAACAACATAATTTATATAAACACAAATGCATTACCACTACCTTTTTTTAAACATATGAATTATTTATAACCATAAAGAAACATTAATTTTAAGTGCATATGTCGTATAAGCCTATTTGTAACCTCCTGATTTATGAAATTACAAAACAGATTCCTTAATTATTAATAAAGCCACCTAAACACATTTACAACAACCATATTTAATAAAATTCAAATTATAACCTCCAAACACCTCTCTTCAACTAACTTTCATAATTCCAAATTAACAACATAATTTATATAAACACAAATACATTAACACTACCTTTTTTAAACATATAAATTATTTATAACCATAAAGAAACATTAAATCAAAAATTAAACTTGCTACACACATATTTACAAAAGATAAAAACAATATTAATAACAAATTTTATCTTCCAGGGCTCCTACACTTGGCCAAGACAACCAAAACATCGCCTACTTCGCACATAGTCGTCTATATCCTCATTTCTTAAGGAATATGCACCAACACATCACTTTGTTTACTACTAAACCACACCATAGCATCCTCCGATGATCGTACAAGACCTTTAACTCTAATCAGGTATACATTTGTCATATTTTATCATCATAACTTCTCAAATAACCTTCTTTACATGATAATGAAACTAATTACATACAATTTCAGGTAAAATCAAGATTCCTACCATCAAAATAGTATCCTTTTACATATACGAAAGGCATTACGAAACCAAAAATCACATCATATAACGGTTATCTAGTAAAATTAACATAGTATAAGTATAGTCCAGAATAATAATATAAATATGGGTAAATAACATAGCAATATATATTGTGATGAATTTTGATTCGTTAGCTCGGTTAATTTCATTTTATAAAGGATACTCGTTCATTTGTATGATGTATTGGAATTCGGTTTCATTATTATCATTAAGATAGGGCAGACCAAGACGCACATAACTTCTTGCTTGCTCTGAAGCACTGCCAAGTTCGTATTTTAAAAAACCTATGACAATAAGAATTATTATTAAAAAATTCGAATTTAAAAGTATCTATATTTAAAGAGCATAATATAGTGAGATACAATAATATGCCTTGAGCTTAGATATAAGCTTAGCTCTGATTTTTATTAATTTACAAAGGGGTATGCTGCATTTATCGGAACAGTTAGTAAAAATGTGTATTACACAGCCGTAGAGTGCGTCATGTGTATTAGAAGCAGGTTTCGGAAATGTGTAGTGCATTTATAATATCAGAGCATGAATGGACAGTGACGCCGTCGAAATATGAACAATTTTATAAAATGGATTTAGCAGTGTAAATTTGAATTTTTATATTGTAATTCGATCCTAGTGCCCTTATTGTAAGTTTGTGTATTTTTGGCATTGTTGTCATGGAGATTTTGTCGGTTGCTATGAGAGTTGTTGATTAAACAAAATAGGGAGAGCATTTTTGGTATTTCGTGTGAATACATGCATTTTTCATCTGCTCCTAAAAAATTTAAAAATAATTAACGTTGTGTATATTTAATAAAGTATTAATATTGTTCAATTTATAAAGGAGTTTCTTTGAAGAAAGAGTAAGTTAGATTAACTTACTGAGTTAATACTGAGTAAGTGAATCCTGTTTCGAGTTCGAAGATTTGGTGGTTGCTTGGCGAGATTTGGATTACCAGCGAGGGGGAGAACAACAGATGGGGTCTGTGACCTTCCTGTGAAGATAATAGGATTTGGATGTCGTGATTGCTTTATAAAAGGTAAATCAATTATGCATACCTAACAGGAAGCAAGAGTGTACCTGATTACTGAAGAAATACACCAGAAAATAATATCTAAAACTGTCCGAATATTACATAGAGCATTACAGCCGTATTAGGTTTAAAAGAACGCAGAACAGCTGACGTGTAAAGGTCCAACTGATGTTGGCTGCGTAATTGGTAAATCATTTTAAATGTCCATTTTCTCATATAACAGCGAAACGTTATAGAACCGACTTCTGAGACCGAGTTCTCATGTTCGAAAGTTAGACCGTGGTATTTTTTTTTGTTAATATTTGGCGTCAAATCTCTAAATTTGTCACCTGGCGCCCAATTTGTCATAATTTATATAAATTAATACATTAATAAAAATATGATTGCAGAATGCAAGTTATTCAATTCAATTTCTATTTAACTTTTAAATTTAATTAAATTATTATCTTATTCTTATTGATAAATTTATAACAATATATACAGTGTGTCTCACTGTAGACGGCACCACCCCAGTATTTTGTTTATATACTATTGATTCAAAAAATTTCTTTTTTCTGATTATACCTCTCACTAAACTGTAATTTTAGGGTATGTTACTTTCCCTTCACGGTGAAATGCTAGCCTACTACGATTTAAAATAAACAGCAAAATTGAAGAAATCGTATTAGAAATTTTTTTACAACAAAATTTTGTTAATAAAAGTTGTTCAGAATCCTTCAAATAACCTAAATCCAAAATTTCATTACAAGCAAAAAATATTGAATGTTTGTCTAAAAAAATATCAATATTTTTTGTCGTATTAGCGATATTTTTACAACAAAATTTTGTTAATAAAAGTTGTTCAGAATCGTTCACATAAGCTACATCGATGTCATTACAATCAAAAAATATTGAAAATTTTATTTTTCTAAAAAATTCAAGTCCAAGGTGAATTTTTTAGAAAAAAAATGGATTTAGCTTATTTGAAGGATTCTGAACAACCTTTATTAACACAATTTTGTTGTAAAAAAATCCCTAATACGTCTTATTCAATTTTGCTGTTTATTTTAAATCGTAGTAGGCTAGCATTTCATCGTGAAGGGAAAGTAACATACTCTAAAATTACAGTTTAGTGAGAGGTATAATCAGAAAAAGGAAATTTTTTGAATCGATAATATATAAACAAAATACTGGGGTGGTGCAGTCTACAGTGAGACACACTGTATATATTGCTGTGATGTAAAGGTAAAATTGAAAACCCCCTATGCGTTGGGTTGCACAAAAATAATGTTTTGATGCCACCAAATAAAATAATGCACACCTGTATACTTATGCTTCTAAACACGTTAATAAAATGATGACAACAATGTATTAGAATGTACCTTTTACACAACACAAATCTAAATCGAGACTCTTTAAAATAAAATAGCATGAATTTAGAAAAGAAATGAAATTCAAAAACAATAAACAAATCTCAGGGTTAATTATAATAATGGTTGTAATAAAATGGGGTTGCAAATTTACACTTGTATTGATAGAAACTAATGGAAAACAGCAAAATAATTTGGTACTGAAATAGAAATTTTGATATGTAACAGAATAATTTAAATTTTGAATAAACAAGAACACCTTTGCAAATACTTTACTAGAAATAAGCATATAATTCACAAGAAATACAAATCTAAAATTAACTTCCTCCTTTGAATCTCAGAACATATTTTTACACGGCTAACTAACCTTATTTCTATATTATTTGACGTGTTGACAATTCGTGTGTGCCGATATTGTAGTTCCGTCGTACCTGCGCAATTCTGTCACTGCTAACACGTGCTTAAGTTGCTCAAATTTCTTGATTATTCTGTTTTGGTGTTTCCAAAGGCCTCTCAAATGTTTACTGGATCGTCCACGTTGTCCCAGCTTCCAGGTAAATAAATGGTTTTAACGTCTTGTAGTAATAAAGTCGTTGTTCCAAATATGATCACCCAATTTGTTATAGGTTAAGATTCCATCGATCAATCCCAAGTAATAAACTCATAGCTCCTTGGTTTTAAATGTTGACCAGTATTTAGTTTATATACAGGAAGCACTCCTGGTAATTTATTGATTGTTGTCGTCGCACTGGATGTCTCAAAAATTATTCGGTAAGTGAAAACACTTTTCAAATTTTTAATATTCGTAGATCGGATTAAATCGTATTTAGTTGTTAACAATATAATTTCGAAGCATTTGTAATTGTTGATACTAATTATATGTAGCACAGGTAAGTAAGGTACTTTTAACTTTTAAAATAATTTATTTAACTTTTGACACGTAAACAAACACATAACGTCAAATTACAAAATTCAGTTATCAAACTAACAGCATTTCAGCGTTGAAAATTTAGCAAGTGTCGCTCTTCGTTGGAAAATTTGCTTTTATACTTAAAAAAAAAACTATCGTTTCCAAGAAAACGCAACAAATCTACATAAATTTCAACAAAATCTAATGAAGCTGGAAATGTCATCATAAAATTTCGACCAATGAGGATCGAGCTTGATTATTATTCAAAATTGACATAAGAACTTAATTTCTAAATAACTTTTTAATGCAGCATGTTAGGGAAAAAAATTATATTCGCAAACTACACGAAAAGACGCAAATTTTGACACGAAACATGACACACTAAAAATCACTAATAAACAAATAAATATTGACAAATACAACAATTTGACAATAAATAAATAATTAAACATTAAAACATAACTAAAGTACACTTAAACTAATCTAAACACATCCCAACATTGTTTATAAAACATTTTATCCAGATTAAAACACATAAACAGGTGGTTATTAGATAATTTTGAAATTTTCAAGGTCAAATAACAAACATACATGAATAAATTGATAAATACAACGTTGTTTCTAACAAATCATATACGAAAAGTCTTATTACTCAACTGCATTTAACACAAAAATTCCCTTAGGAATACAATACAAATCACAATTTACAGAAGCATAGTCAAAATTGTCAAAATTAGGTTAAGGCATAAATATTTAAACAAATACAACATTGTTGCTATGGGAAACACGATGAAAATCAACTAAATCACCTGTAGTAACTTTATACATAGTCAAATAGCTGGTTTTAAACATAAATAATAAGTATTTCAAACAATTTCTCTCTTGTTAGGCTATTTTTAAATTCCCCACTGTATATGAATAAATTTCTTAATTTATTTGTCGTTTCGTAAGAATTGGCTACGCTGTTTTAATTACCGTTTGTATATTGGATACAGTTTTGGTTACATTGCGTCTTTAAAGAATGGAGCATTGTTAAGCTTGTTGATATTTCCCGTGTTGAAATAATTTACGATCAAAGGAGTCTCAGATTTGTTCAAGGTTTTTCTTTGTGCGATGTTTTTCACCGCGCAGACGGAATTACTAGAAAACACTTCTCAGAATTTATTTGTTCTACTGCATTGCAACACGTGAAAATTCCTTCTAGAATGTCTTGCGCAACATTTCAGAATGTGGTGCAACCTTTTGAGGGGGGTGCAGATTTCGATTGTATTTTGAAGTCAGTGACAGTCAGACCCTTGAGACAGACGGTTGTAACGTTGCATATTCGTTTCCTTTTCATCGCGGCGCTACGCTATCCTACGATTTATTATCGTACCGTTTTTGTTTGCTGTAGAGCAAAAGTAAATCGACTTAACCGTCGGATATATGTATATATATATATATTGCTATGTATTTTTCTTAATTAAATTATTAATAAATTATAATTGATGAAATCGCCCCACGTTGGCAGCGACCATAAATATATGCTATGAATTTTTACTTATAAATTAAATTATAATTATTATTATATAACTTCGTTGGGCGCCAAATTTTGAATTCTTTCAAAATTAATAAATCTAAATTGACATACAATAGCATATAAATTGACTCTAATTTCTCAGGCTAAGGTGAATACGTGGCTTCCCTAATTTAGATAGGTTTATATGAATCAAATATAACATATAAAATATCATCAGTACATAAATAACTTTTGAACTTATCTTGAAAATCCAGTCCCGTTTGCGGCAATTTAGGCACCAATTCTCCGAAAACTGCTGATCTGTACATTCTTATTTCCTACGTTGAAGAGTTCCATTGTATCAGCCGGACTCGTTGAACTTCACAATGTCAGCTTCCAGTACGCAAATTTAAAGTTTAGTGGAATAAATCTCAGAAGCACTGTATTAATTACACTCAAATGTTCCAATTTAATTACGGTAAGTTCTTTTTCATACTATAGTTTTATTATTTTCAATGAATGAATAACAAACATCTTATTTTTAATCTCATTACTTTTCAGTTAACTTTCCCAAAGAAAACACACTTTGATTACTTTAAATAAGGTAACCTCTTTATTATTAGAAAACACTTTAATTATAATCACATAACTTCTGTTTACGTTGTACAATTAACTTTTTGACATTATGTAAACAAAGTAACTTAACCTCACTTTTGAAGTTTGAGTTATCACATTAACTTTGCATTACAATTTAATTTGGGCGCTGATTAAAAATGCGTGCATTCATTTCGATGGCCATTTAGGTACTAAAACAATTATTTTCTGCCAGATACCTCTGAAAATCTGACAAAATCGAATCGTATCCAGGTAACATAATAAAATGAAGAACGGAATTTTCAAAACAAAAACTAGTGAAGCGTTAATAAATAAATCTAAAATTATGGATAGAAAGCTTATGCCTAAACCTATCAAAAAACTAAATCCAGATTCAGAATCCCTGAATAAATATCTATAAATAGACATCCCACAAGCCAATATTCAAAATTACACAAATTTTACATTTTTCAAATTATTGTTAATTAAACTAAAATTATTCATATACCTAATAAAAACACATTTAACACAATTCTACGATTACAATACAAGTTAAGCAACACATAAACATCCTATAAATCCAATCTATTCGAAGTAAATAACTAAATACTACCTCATAACCTAAAAATTCAAAATTTAATCAAATACGAATATATCCACACAAATAACACAAATTATCAAACAAACCTAACAAAAACCTTCCTAGGTACAATCTTCAACTAATTTGGCTTATACAAAACATGTTGTAGTAAAATTATATACATTTAAATTATTTACATAAATTAATTACTATTATTGAATTATAGGGCTCCGTTACAGTTCAAAGAGATCTACATCATCAACCACAACGAGTAACAAATCACCCCACAGGATTACAAATCGTCAAACACTACCAAATCATACATGGCGTAATAGAATTCCTAAATTGAAGCATCGTAAAAAGTATCGGAAACACTTTTCATCAAAAACAGGTTTATAAAGACTTTTTTAACTATAATATTTCATTAATTGTTATTAATTAGGACATAAATAATCTACCTAAACTACATTTCAGGTGAACATATGGAAATTAACATAATAAATATCCATTTTACATATCTACAAGACCTTCCGATGGCATTCTTTGTTTAATTTAAGGAATTATAAAGACATTTAACATATATTTAATAATAATTAGATTAATTTAACATAAATATCTTGGCAATATATATATATATATATATAAGTGACAGCAAAATGTACGCCTAGTTTTGGACAATTAAAGATTGTAATTGCTCCTGCCGAATTTAGTTCGGATACTTGTGATGTAAAGGGAAATAAAGAAATATCGTGCAAGTGTTTTGCTGGAATTTGGTTCGTCCCGTCGTTTTCGAGGATTTCTCTTCTGTCAACACCGCAACTGACATCGTTGAAAGCAATTGGGCCCTCTACAAGGATGTAATACATCGCTCCCAACGCTGCCCCTAAGAACGTTGTCTTCTTGGCCCTTTATTTTCGACCCCGCAACTGGACACTGCCGCCGTAATCTGTGCCCGTCTCCTACGACCGTCAAGGTAAAGAATTAGTTTTTTTGTTGTGCAGTGAAAAATAAACCTTTTTTTTTGCTCGCGTCAACTTGCAGAATTTCGCGATTTTGAACTCCTTGTAGACAACCCAAAAGCGATCTTCAATCGCTATTCATTTATTGTTTGTAAAAATATTAAAATAGTATTTTTTCCTGTAAACTACGCCATTGACCACACAGATATATCGCAGTATAAATATTGTGAGTCAAAGGCGTCGTTTCCTACGAACGTTCAAGGATTTTCATGGTAATTGTAATTTTAAACTATTTGTGTTATAACTTGCCATTTCGTTGTATTTTGGTCAAATATTTTATTATATGTGTTTAAAGTTTACTGCCTCTTTTATTTATGTGTACTCTATATGTGTTTATGTAAAAATTTTGCAAGCTTCAAATATATAGGAGGAGGCACAAAATAAAGGTAGGTTCCATTTACGTGAGCTGCTGGCTTCTCGGCCTTCCACGAGGACCTACACAATCAGCTGGACTTGGAAGGTGGCGCCCACTTATTTTGACTCGCCCTGTACACAGCCAAAGATTTTCTCCTATAAGCGATTTTCACGAACTCCCCCTACTCCTCTGAGCTAAGCTGTAGGCCCTTTTTGTTACGAATCGTCGAAAAAAACGCGATTGGACTGTAACAATCCATTACAACAAAACGTTACAATTCCCGACATGAAGCCAACAAAGGGATGCCAGTATTGGCCTTACCTAGATGTGCTACTTGGGTACCAATTGTTTAGTTGCTTTTAAAATGGTCATTCGCTACTGTTATTTTCGTTTATTGGGTCATATTTTTAAACAAATTTATTTTTAACATTCGATTTTGCCAGTTGTTTGTGCTTGAGCATATTTATTTATATTTCTCCTTCTACGTCTCAACATTCCCCAGAATTGTTGTTTGTGCCCCGTAGAGGTGAGTTTTCATGTTGTTGTCAATTTATTTCAAAATTATATTTAAATCTAGTTTGCTTATTTACTTTATTGTTTGTGGTAACGTATCTTGCGTATTATTCATCTGTTTTGATAGATCTATATTTAAAATGAACTTTTAGCGATTATATTTCTTTCTCTTCTGAATTACTTTGTATTTAAGGAGCTCCAATAATACAATTTTTCTGTCGATTTTAAATAAAGACTTTATCATTTTATAATTAAACCTATTTGAATTTGTCAAATAAAAGAGAATTAGTGTAAACTAATTCCCTAAGTTGCAGAGAGATACTGCGGACGCTTTAAAAAATACCCTGTATATTAAATTTAGTTGTTGTGTAGTAGTATAATAACCTAGAGTATTATGCATATTCGTTTTGTTTCAAATTACGTTATTGATCTGTTCTGATTTGAAAAGGTTTGCTATTTATTTAATTCTAACTACTTTAGGTTCTTGATTTTTCCATTTTCTCATTGTATATAACATTTTATTGTTGCGTACCAGGATAATACCTTTCAAACTGATGTATGCGCAATTTGGCGATTGAGTTGTTTGACTATATTGTCTCGGTACATTATTAATTTGTTCTCAATTAACAGAGTTTAATATAGTTTGGTGTTTGTGCAATTTTAGTTAGTTTGGGTTAGTCATTTTTTATTTTCTCCTTGTATATGACATTAATTTGATGCATGCGTACCAGACTGCTTTACGTTTATTACCTCACCTGAAAATGTGTCCACGTTACATTATTAATTTGTTCTCCTTCATCAAAGCTCGATATGATTTGGTGTTTGTGTAATTTTAACTAGTTTGGGGGTATCCATTTTTATATCGCAGCTCAATAAGATGAGAATTGTGAGCTGTTTAAAGTTTTCATGACTGATTACAGCGACTCTCGCCCTGAACAGCGTGTAAAATTAATTATGGGGTTAATAAAGAGCTCCTAATTTGTTTATGTGCCGTCTTGTGTTCAGGATAAACTAACAAAGTTTTATTATGTGGCGTTGGGGGATTTTCAAAGCCCGACGACTTTTTTCCAGGTCTTTTGTCAGGGGAGTTTCAACTTTTTTGCTTTTCTGATACGATATGGGGCTTGTGGGCAACCGGAGTTTAAAACTTGGGTTCCGATTCTTTTGGCGAATACAGAACACACTAATTTATGTTTAAAACAGGATGAACGAAATAAAAAAATAGAATTAAAAGTTGGGCCATTCATCTTCATACACGACAATTAGTGTCTCGAGACTTTTCCTCTTATTTTTCACTTTTGTAATAAATGATGCTTAGATACAATTTATCTTTTAAGATTTATTAACGTTATCGCGGGACTTTTATTACTTGACATCGTTTTATCAATTTATAACAATTCCGTTTTAATACTCTGGCTGTGCCCATCAGCGATGTTTATTAAACTCCGGTTGGGAGTCCAGTAGGGTTGTTAATGGACCCGGAAAGTGGTCTTGCACTGACCTCATGCGCGTGATGAAAACCGGAGCGAGATCGAGCTGGGTCCACACGCTCAAGTCCGCGGCCCGGATCTCTTCCCAACCGGAGTACTTGACGAGCGAGCAGGCCGGAGACGGTGTGTCTGCAACAAGATATTCCTATTAATACATATTCATGCAAAATCATTACACGAGAGGCCCTAATTAGTAGCGCTGAGCCTGAATATTCAGAACTTTGTTGGCGGGACTGAAAGAATTCTAAATTGTGGATGGACTAAATATTTTAAATTCCGACAGGGGTGAACTCTAAAAGTCGTTGGGTTATGTAAATTACGCGTTTTTGCGGCTGCTTGTTTTTGCAATCAACAGTTGCCGAAATTCCTATAATTCTTTCTAAAAATGTATGTAATTTTACCAGAATCGTGCGGTTTGCAAAACGGCTCACCCCTGTAATTAGGCACCGTTTTTATTAAACACGAAAATCCTATAAGAAAAGTTCGCAAATTTCCCCGTTCGTCGGGTAAAAATGGCATCATTAATAATTTATAAGGCTCCCAGTTATGAGTTCATCTTATGTAAAGTAATTTTCAGGTACAATTGTGGATAGATGAAATTTAAATTACCCCTAAAGAACTGAAAATAAACGCATACTTACGCCCAAAAATAAATGAGAAGACGAAAGCATTCAAGAATTTTTGATAAAATATTAATCGTATTACATATATCACAAATATGTATTAAACTATTTTGTGTAGATTATTTTAGATTTATATAAAAGAAAATATAATAATTAATAACATAACCTTAGAAACCTAAACCTAAGAAATTGACGCAAGAATTTAAAGACCTTGCTTAGGCGTAAACAGAATTCAAATCGATAAATTTGCTATGGAGATATATCATGTAACGTATATTATTTGGAAAGTCACGAAAAGAGTTTTCGTAACAAAATAGAAATATGAAGCTAAGAACGATTGTAATATGTATACTGTATTGTTTTGTATTGCTGGGTGTCCCTTTATACTGAGTCTTTCCTTTTAAGATTTTTACAACAAATGAACAAGAGTTTCCATCAACAGGTCAGATATTTGTTGAATAATTTTCAAGAGCGTGCTATATCTTGTTTTCTTTTAAACAATGAAATAATGATAGAACAAGCTTAAATAATTTTACTGGGTGTTAAAACATCGTAGGTATGTTTCTATTTGATAAGCAAAATCGACCCAAATACATGGATAGTGTTTTGGCATGTTCTTGTAAATGCCACACCGATGTAGCTATTACACTACCTGCGATTCCATTATGCTTTACAAATCGTTTGCAAACTTCAGCTTAAAAATAGAAATATTTGTGTCTCAGGGTCAAGCCACACACTTGTTTTACAAATATGCATAAGAATTGGCCTGTTGTAAATAAAAAGGGGCTTAATTTAGAGTGAATAAGCAGTTACAGTGTTATCGTCTATTTCAAATTAAACCGTTATCCGCTTTAAAAAGGTAGTTGTAGAACAAGCTACTTGTAAGTAGGATTAAAACACTGGCCGCATTCAGGTAAATTCGCATATTGCGAAGAGGCTGAGGGTACCTAGGGGTGGTGACTAAAGCAAGAAGCTTAAATTCTCTATTTTTAAATCATTATTTAAGATTACCCTGATTATTTGAAATATTCTTATTTATGTTAAATCTAGTAAGCTATATATCAAAAGTAGCTTCCTTAATTAGGTTGCATCCTCCCGGTAATTACTTATGGTCTAGAAACCATGACTTTAACAAGACGAACGGCAGAACAACTACGAGTCACCCAAAGGGCTATGGAAAGAATCATGCTATGTATTACCTTAAGAGACAAAATACCTAATAGCGAAATTCGTAATAGTACCAAAATAACTGATGTTATTAAGCGAATAGGGAGTCTCAAATGACAGTGGACAGGACACATAGCAAAACATGACACAAATAGATGGACACAAAGAGTAACCTGTTGGAGACTGAGAGAAATGAAGAGAAGTATTGGGCAACCTCAGAAAAGCTGGATAGACGATGTCCAAAAACTAGCGGTTAAAAATGGATGAGAACAATGGATGAAACAAGGCTGATGAAGAAGAAGAAGAAAAAGAATTAGGTTGTATGGATAATAAGTCGAGCCTGGAAAAATATGCACTAAAACACTTTGAATTATGCAATTTATGTTCACTATAAAATTGCTAAATATGCAATAAAAAATTAATATATGCAACAAAAGCAGCGTATATGCAATTATATAACTATTTTAAATATTCAGATTTAAAAAAAAATTGTGTTTGCAAAAAGCAATTGAAATGATAATCGTTTATTCCTTAAAAGATAAAAAATAACATTTGCTATTTTATAGTATTAATCTTTACAAGGATATCGGTTTATTAGGAACATATTTCACCAGTTCACTACAGAAGAAGTGAATAGAATAGTAGATATTATAAACAGAACGTTTGAAGAAAAATGTTACTGCTCAGCTGCTTTTATTGACATTAGCCAGGTCGTTTACAAGGTCTGTTAGTAACGACTATTTTTCAACATAAAAACGAGCTTACCACACCCATTCTATATGATCCTAAAATATTACCTAAGGTAAGGTACTTCCAAGTTAAGTTCGGTGGAAAAACAACAGACTTACACTCTATTGGAAGTGGGATGCCACAAGAGAGCGTCCTAGGTCCGGTTCTCTACTCGTTATATTTAGCTGACATTCCGACCAACCACAATACGACTCCGGCAACGTTCTCAGACGATACGGCGGTTCTGGCAACGCACTAAGACCCGGTAGCGGCAGCACAAATGTTACAGCAGAGTCTATGCCACGTACACTATTGGTTCAAGAAGCGGCATTTCCAAATCAATGTAGCACAATCTGTACATATAACCTTTAGCAAGCGAAGGGGTATCCCGCCTAGAGTATCTATGAATGGACAACTACTCCCCGAGAAAAACAATGTTAAGTATCTGGGCCTACACCTTGACAAGGGCCTTAAGTGGAAAACACACATTTGGAATAATAGAAAATAATTATTCTTCAAATTGCGGAAATACTACTGGTTACTTGGACGTAACTCTAAACATTCTCTCCAGAACAAACTGCTCGCATACAAGGTAGCGCTAAAACTCATATGGTCATATGGGTTACAGCTGTGGGGCATGGCATCCAACTCCAGCATTGAGATCCTCGAGAGATTTCAATCAAAGACTCTTCGTATGATAACAAATGCTCCTTTCTATGTCCCAAACAGAGAAATTCGTAAAGACCTGAAAGTGCTCTCAGTGAAAGATGAAGTAGTGAAGTGCAGTGTTAAATACTTGCAAAAACTAGAAGCACATCCGAACCCTCTAGCACTTAACTTACTAGACACCAGTGAACAAGTGCGTAGACTTAAAAGAATTTACTCGTTAGACTTACCCTTTCGCTTCTGACTGACTAGCCAAGAATACCTTCAAAGTAGCTCGCAATGGAGAGTCACCAATGGGGGACTACTCCCACATGTTATTCTTTACATAGTGATGTTCATACTATGGTTATCTAATTTGCCTATTGCTCTAATTAACAGATTGCAAATATATTTATTGCGAAAAATTCACCATTTGAGAACAACTGAAGAATAACTGAAATTAAATGCTACCAGTTCTGAGATAACAATGTTGGTGAAACCTAGATAAGAAGATTACATTGGTACCGCTTCAGCACTTTCAGAATTTGCAAATAGGTATAAACCATCTATTTTCTTCTGCAACAACTGCATTCAATATTTTTTCAATAATAACGGCCATAAAATTCAGGTATAACAGGTATTTCACAGATAATATGAAAAATGTATGGTTCTCCCTACATTTTAGTAAAAAGTACGAATTTATGCAGTATACAGTGTGTCCACAGACTCATTCTCAACATGGGGATCTCGCTTATTATGAGAGATACAGATTTGGTTAAATGGAATAAAATACTCCTCAGGTAAAATTGTACCAAACCCCATAAATAAACTTTCGATATTTAACGTAGTTTTGGAACTGTAGCAAAAAAAGTGAATTTTTCACTTTTTAATTTTTTTCCATAACTCATTTATTTTAAGAGGAAGTCGAATTTAATTTATACTTTCTTAAGGCACTTTTTTAATAGAAATCTAGTGATGTATTCAGATTTTTGAAAACTGTCGTTGTAATTGAGTTACAACGGTCAACTTCATTTTTTCTTATGGAGGTCATAGTTGGCTATGACACCACTGGAAAGAGAATTCTTTTCTCTTTTCAAATATGTATAATTTGTTATACCTACTATCAAAACTAACGGCGAAAAAATTTAAAAATGCTTTTTAATTTAAATGTAAAGTTTTCCAATTGCGGATTCTGAAATCAAAAACAAGAAATAAAGAAAATTTATTTAATAATAGTTATTCATTAACAACATAGAACGCTTGGAAAAATATAAATTATA